>JADRCD010235534.1:0-36887 GCA_019843815.1 Montemys delectorum
TGGAGGGAGTAGTTCATGTACACCGCACCAAGAGGTTAAGGCTTACTAAAATCCGGGAGTTTGAGACCAACTTGAGCAATGCAGTGAGAGCCCCAGCTCAAAGAAAGCAAGTGAGAAAGAGCGGGCAAGTGGATGCAGCGCCCGGTCCTGGTGATGACATCGTCTGCCTCTCTTTGTACATTAGAGGAAGCTGTTGGATTCAAACCTAGGCAACAAAGGTGCTTTATTCATTTATTCAAAAATACTTACTGAGCATGCATACAGCAGAAAGTAGACTTTCCATCTTCAAGAGGTTTACAACCCAGAAGGGGAGACAAAGTATCTAATAATATCGCTTTCCAGGTAATCTATGACAAGTACTATCTCAGTAAAGACTAGGTGTTGAGAGGGGACTGGCCACATCCAAGGGATCCTTGATTAGAATGCCTACGGTTGGGTACCTTGGGTGCTGGGATTGTGGTGAGCCAAGAAGAGAGGTAATTGTGTGAAGGCAGGATAGGCTGAGCCAAGTGAAGAAAGTAAAGGCCTTGGTAGGAATGTTGACTAGTCTGGGCTGGCTGGAGAACAGGCGTTGATGCTGGGGAGTGGTGAGAGACAGGTCTAGAGAGAGCAGTGTGAGCTTGCTGTAAGGGCCTCAGATGCCAAGGCATAAGTGGTGGAAACCAGAGAAGCTGCAGGGATGCTGAGGAGACAAACGGAACTGACAGCTGTGGTCCAGTAGACCAATGGCAGGAGCTTGAGACAGGGCGGCTACTGCCAGACATCAAACCTCCTAATAACCCATCAGTGCCCTCAGATGGATAAACCCAGGCAGTACATGCCCAAGCTTACATAACTCCCAAAAGATAGAGAAGGGTCTGGACTCTAGAATTCATCAGGAGAGATATGATTGAGCAGGAGTTATGTGATGGTCTTGGAAAATACACTGGCTGGTCTGCGGTACTATAGGGGGAGGGAACTGAAACAGAAACTGCATTAAAAATCAAATCTGGCTGGTGAGATTGCTGGGCAAGTAAAGCCTGACAATCCGAGTTCAACCCCAGGACCCACACAGTAGAGAAGTGACTGCTGCAAAGTGTCCTCTGACCTCCACGTGTGCACACACAAATAAATATAATTTTAAAAGTAATAAAATAAAAATGAAATGAAAACTGAAGCCAAGCAGGATGGCTCAGCTGGTAAAGACACTTGCTATGTAAGTCTGAAAACCCAAGTGTGATCACTATAACTCAAATAAAAATGGATCACAAGGATGTCCTGTGATTTCTATACACACATCATGCATATTTGTTTTGTTTGTTTTTTTGAGACAGGGTTTCTCTGTGTAGCCCTGGCTGTCCTGGAACTCACTCTGTAGTCCAGGCTGGACTCGGACTCAGAAATCTGCCTGCCTCTGCCTCCCAAGTGCTGGGATTAAAGGCCCGTGCCACCACTGCCCGGCTCATAAATGAATACTTTAAAAGTAAAATAATATCTGAGAACTCAAATAATTTAAATATAAATGGTGTCCACATTCATTAGATCAGACCAAAAAGATAAAATAGAACTTTTTATCACAATGTTGCAACTGACACTGTGAACAGGTTGTACTTTTTTTTTTTTTCTTACAACAAAAGGAGAAAAACCAAAAGGAAAGAGGAAAAGCAGGCTGTAAATCAATGTGAAGAACAGATACATTTTGAGTTTCTTAGGGTACCAGGACAACATTGAAACTTAAAGGGACAAAGGCCTTGGTAGCTAGCTGGATTTGAAGCCCAGACAGCCTGGCAGAGTTCATGGCCGATTCGTCCCTAATTTAACAGTGCCAGAGAAAACAAGCACAGTTCTTCTTCATTCCCTTCTTGGCTTCTTCCCAACATACCCAAACAAAGGACTGAATGGCTTTTTCTTTCTCTGACAGTTTAACCTGGAAAAAAAAGAAATCAAACAATCCTATAATTCTTGAGCAAGAAAACCAATGAAGTGAAGTTCCATGGGCTAAAGCTTTTGATCTGAAATTACGTGCTAGTTGAGATAGGTGACAAGAGAGCCTGTTTCCCCAAGAAGACACTCAGGGTCACATGTGGCCTAGGCTGGCCTTGAACTCATTATGCAGTAGCCAAAGGTCACCTTGAACTTATGATCCTCTGTGTCCCTCCCGAGTATGGAGAGTAGAGGCATGAACTACATCACACGGTTTATGTGGCACTGGGATCCAACCTGGGAGTTCATCCATATTAGGCAAGCATTCTACCACAAGACCTTCACATCTAGCCCATCTTCATCTTGAACTGGTAACTCATCCAAAAGAACAGGGTCCTGTGTCAGTTGAAACCTTGATCTTTCCTTCTTGAATGAGGGAAATAACTGTCCCTTATTGCCACTTCACCTCCTAGTAGCTTAAGAGCACAGCACTCACAATAACATGATAGGTAAGTAAAAGGCATTGATCACATGTATACTGCCGTACTGTGGTCACTCACATGGGCTTTGGGTCATAATGGCCTAAGGTGAAAAGGCTCAGGCTGCTCATGAAAGCCAGCCACCTTCTTACTCCCTGAACAGACAATGACCAGAAGTCCCTGTTTACAATCATCAGCACCTTCCTCTGTGGTCAGACATGGAATTGAAGCTGTCAAAGGTCTCCAAATCCTAGGTGAAGGGTGCATTCTAAATCACCCACTCGTGGAAGATGCCAGACCCTTAGGCTGTGACTCCCAAATATGCATAATGAGGCTTGTTCTCTCTGATAAAGAAAACTGAAGACCCAAGTCATCTTTATCATTGTAAGATGGGGCCTCCACAATAAGGGGGCCCTAAAACCACTTCTGACAAAGGCAGGCAGGATTACTGGAAAATGCCAGTGTCACACTTAGGAAAAGGGCCTTGCTGCTTCCAGATGCCTTGTGGATACTCCCATGGCCAGACTGGTGGGCGGCCTTCCAGGTACAGGAGAGCAACTTCGCAGACTTAGCACCACCGAGTGTTGTCTGTGGCAACCTGAGAAAGAAACTGAAAGAGGCGACTGAATGGTCATAGGAAGAGTGCAAGTCCACCACACCTCCCAGGTGCTCTCAAGGGAAGCAACAGGCACTTCCTCAAATGAGAACTGTATCTTACATGGAATGAAGATACAGTTCCTCTGGAGACTGGGTTCCACAAGGCTAGGGATGCAGCTTAGTTATCTACACGGCGGTACCCGCCAGCACGATGCCTTGCATGTCATGACTACTCAGTAAATGCTTCTTGTTTTGTTGTTGTTAAAGTTGTCAAAGCTTTCCCAGAAGCCTCATCTTCTAACAGTGGCTACAAAACCATACAACTTCATTACAGCTGAAAAGAATCACAGGTGTTGGCATATCCATTTCTCCCATACCACTCACGCAGAAACCGGTCAACTGAGAAACTATGGCTAAGCAGAATGGCTGTTTTAAGGATTTTGGCCCCCGACCTCTACCTCCACCACCTTCCATATACTTTACTTACAAAGGACTTAGCTTCTCACTAAAATTTTTTAGCCATTTTGGTGTAATTCAACGTGTAAATAAGAAGATGAAAAGTCTTAGGCTTATAATGAGGGTGCGTTAGTCATGGTATTTGGGTTCACAAATGTTGCTTATTTTTACATAGCTCTGTAACTTCCTCTAGATCACATTCTACCGCCCCCCCTCAGATAGTCTGAATCCTTGTGTGACCAGGAATCTGAATTTGTAACAAGCATCCATTTAAACTGATGAGATTTGCTGCAGGTACGCCACAGACCACAGCCCAGGGACATATTACAATAGGTAGGTAGCATTATGTTATTTGGTGTTAAGGGTTGAGATCAGGCCAAGGGTCCAAGGGATGAGTAACTATCACCGGAATCTATCAGTAACATTTCCGAATGACACTTAAGAAACTCTATTCTGTGTGGAAAAAAAAAAAAAAAACAACAAATAAATGTTTTGACTGAACTTGCGATGAAATATCAGTTTACAATAATAACTAGGTTAAGTATGAAGTTAACAATAAGAGTTACTGAAAGCAGATGGAGAAGGTAGAACCTTCTTATATGCTGGTGTGGGTGTGAAGTGGTGTGGTCATTCTGAAAAACAATTTGGCAGTTGTTCAACATGTCAAAATCCAGAGTTGACATAGGATCCAAATAACTTCATTCCTAGCTATATTTGCAAGAGAATGAAAACAAGTATCTGTCTAAAAACTTGCATACAAATGTTCACAGTAGCAATACTTTTTAATAGCTAGAAGTAGGTAGAAATAATTCAAATCCTTAGAAACAGTAATTGGAAGTCTGAAGCTAGAGGCTAGAATGAGGAACGTGGGGTGGGGTGGGGTGGGGGTGGGGTGGGGAACGAAGTCACTGCTAACTGCTTTCTTGAAGGGGAGGTAAAAATATTCTAAACTTCAACAAAGCATATAACATCATGAGAGTGGGGTGGGTCAAATGTAAGAAACACAGGGGTGACAGGGACTTTGGCAAATTGTGAGCCGCATGACCATCCTGAAGGAGGCAATGGCTACTCAGGTCTATAAACTGTCAACCTGAGAGGATGTGATATAAGATTGTCAGATCTTACAGTTTTGAAACAAAGATGGAAGGCTGGGTTTAATATTTATGTTTCTTAATATTTAAAGGTTGATGCTGAATTCATCTTTTTTTTAAAAAAAGAAACTGATAGATACAAATAAACTATATTTGTAGATCACTGGACCTCACAGCTGTGGGAATGTGCTCCTCAGTCTGTCATGCAGCTCTCCTATGCACTATGCGGCTCTAAAATGGACTGTTTGAATTCAAGAGGGTCAGAAGTCTCGTTTTCATCACCCTTCACAGCTTACAGACTCTAACCTGTCAACAGATATTCACCAACAAATTCTTACATGGAAGGTACTAGATGTTAGGGTCAGCATGAAATATAAGAAGTTGATTTTTTTCTCAAAAGGCAAGGATTACACCAGGGAAGGAACCAGCTCCAGCCGCCGGCACAGGGTAATTGTGCACATAGCACTAAAGCCAAAGTCCATACATCCCTGCACATTGTAAGGCCCCTGCTTGTGACGCTTCAAACTGGCTCTGTGCCTTTTGAATTCATTTACTTTTCATTGCTTCAGCAAACAGCAGGAGGAAACAGACTCATAGTTTCTCAATGTGCTTATGAGCTTCAATTTAAGGTACAGCTCATTCTTCGGAGTCAGAAGGGACTAGACACTTAAATCCAGGTGTTCTGCCGGCTGGAAGATATTTAAATCCACAAGTTGGCTCCATAGCCAAAATATTGTTTCCAATAATTCTCTTATGAAGAAATTTCCCAGGATAGGGGCTTTTGAGGCTGATCTATTACTGGCCCCATAATGGAAATAGCAGGCAAACACAAGGTGAAGGGGCAGCTGATTTGATGGAGGGTCATACAGGTGTCCTTGGATATGGACATTGCTGGGGAATCAATTTGTGTGCTTTCTCAGAGATGTACAGAACAGATTGCTGCAATTAGTTAAGGGGCACAGATGTCTGCAAATCTATATGGCACCAGCAGTTGGGAGCGCAGGTCAGTGGGGAAAGCTAAGCAGAAGCATGCGTTTATGTGTTTGAGAGAACGGCCCCCCAATGGTTCCCTAAAACAGACCTAACGATAACAGCCTAGAAGGGGGTCAGTGTCCTACTAGCCTTTGACAGACTTTTAAACCTCTTTACAAAGTCTGTTAGTCACGTGTAGGAAAAGAACAGGATCCAAAGTGTGTAACGGATGGAAGGTAAAAAGAATCCCCGTTTGCACCTCCCCAAACTCTCCCACAGCATGAAGAGTCCTTGATGGCAGTCTTAATGATTTTAATCTGCTGTCCTCGGTGGCCTTATGCTCTCCTGCCTGATCAAGCTGTCCTGGCTTCACGTTTTTTACGTATCTTACTCTCTTGATCTTGGTATGGTTACCCAGGGGACCTCAATGTCTTCTCTTGAATCTGTGCCATCATTTAAATTGAGCGTGTTACCAAGTGATCTCAATGCTCTCTATGCCTGTTTCCTTCAGGATTCCTTGCTGAAGGCATTAAGCTCTGCCTGGGCACCTGCATCCTTAACCCAGGGACTGCCCAAAGATCATCTGTTCTCAATTCCTTGCTCTAGTCTGCCCACTGTACTTCCCGAATCCATCATGGATCTTGTTCTCCTCTCCCACGGCTGCCACCCCTCAGGGGACACACAGACGCTTTCTGTCTGGCCGCTGTTCCCTTTTAGTCCTACTCCACATTATCTTCAGAATTCTCTTTTTGAAACATAACCTAACAAAGTTGCAACATGGTAGTTTCTTTTAAACTACCATGAGCTCTTCTAGAACTCTATCCAAGTACTCTACCCAAGGCCCATCATGATCTCCCTTCAATTGAACCCACTCAGTATTCTCCATGACTCTAAAAAGAAAATTTTATTTCAAGCATGCTATGCCATTTCAAACATATCAGCATTCACATAAACAATTCCCTATGACAATGCTGTTCCTTCCAACCTTACCTCTCTGAAAATTCCAATTTATTCTTAAATTCTCAATTCAAGTATCTCCTCCTTTCCTTTGCAAAAATAGTTGTTTCATGTTCTGTGTTTCTCATGTGCTTTGTTCGCTTAGTTAAAAGGCACGAGCACAATGCATGTCCTCAGGTCTGAGGTGGCATCTCAGGATTTGCAATTCTGTTTCTGATGACGAGTACACTCAGGTGCGTAATCAACGTCTATGAACCCAATGAATAAGCCTAGCGATTAATGTGTTACAAAAGCAAAGGAGCAAACTTTCCAGTATGACTCAATATAATCATAAACTAAGATAATTTATTTTTTAAAATATTAGCTTTATGGTGGGGAATATTAGCCAGACCAAATAATATAATCATTATGTATGGCCTTGGCTAAGATGATCAAAATTGACCTTTAGTGCTGTAAACTTGTCTCTTGGTAAAAGCACACAGTGCCTGATAAATAATAAACATTGTGTATGTGTTTGACATTGTCAGTGTCAGAGGTTTATACATGGGTCCACAATCCATCTGTGTAGATACAAAGAGAAGCTGTTATAATGGAATCCTAACTCTAAGTTACTAGCCTATAATAACTTACCTTAACATTAAGAAATGAATGCTTGCATACCCAAGTTTCCTAACGCACACAGAAATATTCCGGTCTAAACACATGAAATGAGCCAATGGCCTTTGGCCCCAAACCATACATAGCACTGGAGGAAGGTATGCTGAAAAGCTCTTGGCAGTTTCTTCTAGGTTTTTGTATAGACTAACATCAAGCCAATTTATCTGACCTCCTTGATCCACCCAGCCCATCTAGTACCTTTAGCTATTTTTCTAGAAGCCTGAATGAGTCAGAACAAGAAAATGATTAATCAACTTGGAGAGATTTGAAAGCTGGAACAGAGCCACACCGTGAGTAAAGCCTCGGAGCTGTGGGACTGTAGCAGTTGGAAAGTTAGGGGATTTCCATGGTTGAAAACATTTGGCCGGCTTTCCATGCTCCTCTGACCTTGCAATAAGACAGAACAGACCTAGCTGGGTGATTTACCTCTGACAATATCCCATGTCTGCTGCCTTTGGCTGTGTGCTCTGACTTGACAAAATCAAAGTAATTCCCCCCTGAGCCTTATGATTTTGGAACTGGCTCAGAAAATCCCCTCTGCTTTTTTTTCTCTCAGTGGATAGTATTCTCAGTCCCTGGCTTCACTTTTAACTGTGAGGCTGAAATTAGAAGTGTACGTAGAGCCTTCAGTGCAGTGCTTGGCAATCAGTCAGTGTGTGTGTGTGTGTGTGTGGGGGGGGGGGGTTCTCTTCTTCTGTCAGGGCAGGTTGGTTTCACAACTCACAAAATACAGCACCATCTTGCTTTTCTTCTCTTTTTCCTTTCTTTCCCTTCCTTCCTTCCTTCCTTCCTTCCTTCCTCCCTCCCTCCCTCCCTCCCTCCCTCCCTCCCTCCCTCCCTCCCTTCCTTCTGTCACCCTTCTCTCTTTGCCAGCTGTTACACAGCAGGCACAATTTAAAATCACTTTTCCAGTTGAAGTTTTGAATTATTTTCTGGTTCCCTGCTACATCTATTCAAATTCTCCCAAATGTTTCATTGGGGCCTTGATTTTTGTTTTACGATTTTGTTTTTTGAAGATACTATTCTGGTACCATTAAATTTTAGGTACTGAAAGTGTTGCAGACAGTGTATCTGAGCAGGGTAAGTGTGTTTTCCTCTGTTTCTTCTCTTACCTGTAACGCTACACTGATACAGGGGCCTAGTGGCTTTCTGATTTCTTCATTACTGACATCTCTGCCTCCATTTCCTTGCCTCTCCACATTATCTCCTCTCTTTCAGTTAAATAAATGAATCACTGGGGTTTGATTTCCAGATCTTTCTTTATTGCTTCTGCTTTCTGCCCTATCAATGCATCCATGTTTACTGTGAGTGTGTTATCAATAATGTGCCAGTAAGATGTTCTAGACTTGATTATTTCTTGGTCTCGTGTGTCTGTTTCTCTCTTTAATGTCCTTC
Organism: Montemys delectorum; assembly: GCA_019843815.1. Classification (NCBI taxonomy): domain Eukaryota; kingdom Metazoa; phylum Chordata; class Mammalia; order Rodentia; family Muridae; genus Montemys; species Montemys delectorum. The sequence goes on from JADRCD010235534.1 coordinate 8,507, forward strand.
GTTTCTCTTATACAACTTCTTAGGATCTCATCCACTAACATAACACCATCAGCAGCAACAACAACAATAACCTTAAAGGATTTAGGCAAAAATTCCTGCTTAATTCTCTTACTTATCAGAAAAGATCCAGGTTCTTCTGCAAAGCAGCAAAGACTGTCATGTGTCTCACATATTCACATAAACATACACATGTCAACGTTCACTGCAAGGGCTCTTAGCCATTGATTTATAGGCCACAAGGACCTTGTTGAGCAATGGCAGCTGCTGAGTTTCACTGCATTGGCATGGAGATGGCCTGGGAATTTTCCTTTTGGCACACAGGTCAGTAAACACACTGGGGATTTGCAGTAAAGAAATAAGGAGCTTGGTGGGGGGTGGTATGCTGGTGGCTTAGAGAAGGAAAAAGAAAGGGAACTTTGGGGAAAAGATCTGAAGTTACTGAATAAGCAATAAATGAAGGGGAAAAAGTCACATGAGTTGAATACAGAGAAATGATTTAGTAGAGAGAAAACAGAAGTCGGGGAAGGAAAGCAAAGTGGTTAGGGAAAAGACAAATCAGGAGCAGAGGTGAAGAGAAAAAAAAGTGAGACCCAGCTGGTCCTCTGCTTGGAAAGGAAGCATGAGAGAGGCCATTCAGTCCTAAGCAAACACAGATGAGAAAGCATTCCAAATCAGTGTGTCATCTCTTTAAACCTGCTCTATTATTAGAATCTGCCATCCACAACCCAGCTTCTGGTTGGTCGCAAATCCTCCAGTCCATAGAAGCAGAAAGATCCTTGCTTGATTCTTTTGAACTTAGTCACTTAGTCAAAGCCCTCAAATTCTATCATTCTACACAACTCCAAAGTGAGAAGCGACCTGGGTTGGGCTTCTGATCATTCGCCTCTGATGACTGGCCTTCCATATATGATAATGGTGGTTGTTAAATCATATTCAGAGAATTTACATCATTCATTCCATTCCAGATAACTAAAGACCAACGGTATATGTTGTTTACTGTTGATCTATAGTGTCAAGTTACAGTGCAGGCAAAGGGACACTAACTCACAACCAAGAACCTCTATGCTGATGAGGCTTTAGGCAACTGCCAAGGAGACAGAGTCTCTGTACAAACACTGGCTACTTCATTTGCCAAAAGGCTGAATTTGCTCCTCACTGCAAAATTCCACAGTGGGAGTCATCTGTCTTCAGCTCCCTTCAGGTGAGAAGATTCTAGTCTGGGCTTTGGTATCTGTATTCATTGTGTCCAGTGCTGGTAAGAGTATCTTGGAAGATTATGAGGCCTTTTCCTGTAGGTTTATAATCCAAACCAGCCATTCAAACAGTTTCTTGAGAATCTAAATAGCTTGGGTAGAAAACATCTGGATTAGATTCATCCTAGTAGTAGTAACTGCTCCAGATCCATCTAGTATTATTCTTTCCCCACTAAGTCAGCCAGGGTGAGTTTTTTTTAATTTTTTTACTTTCAACCAAAAAGTCTAAACTGACACAATGTATGTTATAGTGAATGGGAAAACCTGTACAAGATTGTTGTAGAACTGAATACCTTGTGTTACCCCTCAGCTGGCTCCAGGCAAGGTGTCCCAGCCCTGTTAATCCAACCGAAAAAGTTTAAGAGAAGAAAAAATGCACTGGTGTGCTACTAAGGATGTGAGTTGTTTCCACTTAGTCAAAGCTAAAATTTTAGCCTGAGACAAGGAAGGTGGCCAGGCCTATGATGGAACCCAGAATCTGGTCATGAACGAACACCTTTTGAAGTCCTAAGTCATTAATCATTAGATATGGCAGTCTTGAGAGTTGTATAGTGTATTAAGATAATATCTATGATACAGCTCTGACTCTGTACCCAGATGTAAAAATTGTGTAACTAAAAAGTTACAGGGAGCTCCACACTGGGCTATGCACAGTTAAGACCTGTCTGGAGACAAGGGGGATGGACCAGCTGAAATAGGAGCACTGTTCAGTATAAGACAAAGCAATTCAGCTGAACCTAGAACTGGAGACCAAGCCTGGTTTCTCCCAACACCCTGGAGATAGCACTACTCTGAAAGCAGCTATGCACAGATGATGGTATTTCTTCCTCCTCCTGCACACATGTGACCTTGAAAATGGCATTTATAATGAAGATGGGTATGCTATAGACACCAATTAATGCAGTTTTAACTGCACTGAGAATTGTCCCGAAGTCTCAAAACATAATTCATCATCTTGGTTCTTATCACATACTATATTCCCTCTAGGGAACGAGGCATCACTGGGAAAGTTTTATAAGAAACTCTAACTGCCAAGAACTCTATAGGCAGGGCAACACAACAATTAGGCTAGTAAGGACTTAGCTCTCTATTCATGGCCAATAAATTATGTTACCTTGACCAGTGAGATAAACCACAAGTCGACACAAAAGATTCAGATATATACAATGCAATACACAAGAAAATAACTACTTCTCAGTTATTTATAGGAGCTTATTAACAAGTAAGTTTTCAATTATATAATAGCACAAATATAATGCCATGTCTAAATATGCCTGCCAACTCTGTCCACTAACAAAGGGTGGTATCTGCTAGTCTATAATTAAGGTCTTTAGGGGTGTACAAACAAGTAGACTTCTACAAGCTCTCTGTAAATTTGGAATTTCTATAGTATTTTTAGAGATTATTAGATCTCCTTACTAAATCTGCTAGTTCCTAGGTTTCCAGATCAATAACCTGAGAAACCATACCGTACTCCCACGTTTACTATGTGCAGAGGCTCCGAAGGCAGAGATTGGAAGGGAATTTAGCAACTGCTTGCATTAAACTCTTTCATTTTGCAAAGGACACATTTTGTGTGAGACCCAGTCATGAAGCAGTGATAACATAAATACTACATCTGGTCTGTGGCCAGACAGCCTAGACTACTGTGTCCAGAGGCCATCTTATCATATTAAATGCTTTAAAATTACTGTTTATAAGTGTGTTAGGTTCTACTTCATTCATCTCATTTAACATGTATTTACCAAGTGAGTCTGCTTATGACAGGAGACACTACAGGTATAGACACATAATTTTCATACTGTGGTAAAGGCAGAAGAACAAGCTCAATCTTAGTAATAACAATGTTTTAGAATCAATGAAGCAATATATGAAACAGTTACTAGAAACAGTGAACATTCCTACTATTCAATACTTTCTAATATGTCCAGTAAATGAATCTGGACTTAAATCCCCAGGTTAGAGACACCCAGCCTCGCCTGGAATGGGGAAGAGAAGATTATACTGCAAAAGATTATGGGCTTTGGACACCTGAGCTAAGGCACCTGGGCGCAAATTTAAATTCTGCCTCTGCTATTTTCTAGTTTGTGACCTTAACTCTGATTAAATCTTCTTATCTGTAAAATGAAGATAGAATAATTATAGAGGGTTACTGTAAAAAATAGATATAATGTATTCAAAGTATTAGCTAATACTGGCACAGAGCAGGCCCCTAATAAAGGCTAGTAGTTATCATTGTCACTGTGAGAGCAGAACAGTATCTGTGTAATTCTATAGGAGTGAAGCTATAATGCACTGTCTCCTCATTTGATTAGTGTACATAGCCATTGATGAAGACGTTTCTCAAAATAATAATGCAGATCTAGGGATATGACTATGGTGGAGAGTTTGCCTATCACAGTGCATGGACAGGGTCCCAGGTTTATCATCATCGCCATCATTGTCATCATTATCATATCATCATCATCATCATGGTCAACAACATCATCATCATGACATAATAGGATTCCATGAAGACATCAATTATCTACACCTTTAAACAAGATTAATCTTTTTATTTTTCTTTGAGACAGAGTCTTTTTCTTTTCTGTAAGCCAGGGTGGCCTTGGACTTACACTCTTCCCCCTTCCCTGTCCTACCTCAAAAAATTACTGAGATTACATATACCACCATGTCCAGTAAGATTCATCTAAAAACAACTGAGGGAGGTATGAATGATACATGAATGTATGGATGATAGACATACAGAGATAAGGATGGATGGATGGATTAATGATGAATGGATGGGTGGATGGATGGATGGATGGATGGATAGATGGGTAGATATCATGAGATAGAAATTCAATCATTTTTCAATAGTTCACTCCAAGTTTACCTGTCAGCTGATCCTTCTCAATGTCTGTGTCCAGTCATACTACAGTATAGGACTGGTGTGTTTTCCTAAGGTGAGATGTAAAACACCGGCCACTATGCTCTACTAAGTGGCTTTGTATACATAAAGACTTATATTAAGTTGCCTTTTATCCGCCTTCCTTTCCATGCAGACTAATCCTAGTTTCTTTAAATTCCCTCATAGTTCTTTCCCAATCCTTTAATCACCTTTGTGGCTGAACTCTCAGCCACCTCTAGATTAAACTTCTCCACATTAATTAGAAATGGCAGAACTGGGCACAATCTCCAGCTATGGTTCTGAATGTCAACTGGCAAGATGCTTTTGTCACGATTCCTTTAGAATAGTATCTAAATTAGAACCCCATGATCATGCTTGGGTTTGCAGTGCTGCAGAAGTCACCTTAATCTAGCCAGAAAGGAGATTATTTATAGCATAAGAATAGAAATGTAAACTGCCTGTCTCTTAGGTCTCAGCATGCTTCTACTTCAACAAACAATTAGTAACTTTAATAAGAAGCTGAATTAATAAGAAATAAGCAGAACAGGAACCTTAAAATATGTAGCAAATGCCACGGACTGGGTTACTTTGGGGACTCCTTGTTCCGTAGGGTGATAAAAGTTCTGGCCTGGTGGGCAAAGAATTCAGCGAGAGACATTCAGATACCACACTCCCTGAAGCAACCCAGTCTGTGGTAAGCAAATATAAACACGAGGGTCAGAAGGATGGCTCAATGGGTAAGAGTGCTTGCTGCTAAGCCTAAGGATCTGAGTTCAACATCTAGTACCCGTGTAATGGAAGGAAAGAACCAACTCCTGCAAACTACCTTTGACCTCTACACATGAGCTATGGTATAAGTATGTGTGAGTATACATCTACATATATATGCATGCATGCACATGCATACACACATATGCACATATACACAGACACACAGAATTAGGTGTGGGTTGTATGCCATTCACTGCCCCTCCATTGGTGCAAATAATTCAGTGGTATCTAAGACACTTACTTACTTTACTGTCCCTACCCAGTGCGTTTTGGGTTTGGCACATTTTCCCCCTAAATTTACAACGTCTACAGAAATGCTTCTGTGGATGCTTCAACAGCATGACTATCTGTTCAAATGACTACAGTTTTCTCCTGTGTTTTCTATATGCGCTGATGATGCTTAAAATAACTTTTACAGATCCCCCTAGTCGTTTGTTTAAAAAATATAAAAGCAGGGCCAATGTTCTGTACCTGATCTTGAACATCAACTTAAAAGTACTGAGTACATGCTGTGTACATTAGGTGCTCAGAGAGCAGGACAGACTACAAGCAGAGAGGCTAATGTGAACCTGAAAGGCTTTTCAACAGAGGTAATATGGAAGCTAGACACTAAGGAATTTTGATTGGTACTCAAGCTAAGGGAAGACACAGCAATGAGAGGAACCTGGACAGAGGCAGGTAGGGTGGTGTCTCGTGACCCAACCAACATGAAGTTAACAAAGGAAGTGACTGGGAATGTGGGAAACTGGACCCTGAAGAGAGGCTATCTTTATGATACTTTTTCTAACTGTGTTCTTGAGAATCACCCCAGTCCTGCAAGAGTCAGGTCAGCTCAGGGCAACCTCTGGATAGGAACACAACTAATGACAAAGGTATGAGAAGGATGACACTGCATGAGTGAATGGTTCAAACCCAAGAGCAGTCCAGAAACAAAAGGAAACAGTCATTCGCCTTTTCTACTTTAAATAAGCTTACTCTCCGTAGGTTCACAGTCTTTTTCTTCATTCTATAGCAGGACTCCTTGGTCTTGCTTGGCAAACATAAATTTCTTTGTCCGTGCTTGGTGTTTTCAATAAAAAAAAAAAAATAACAAGAAATGTGTCTGAGGTTAATTGTCATTTTTTTTTCAGTGTGGGTTTGAATCATGGGTGATATCAGCACAGTTATAGAAATCGGCTCTGACAGGTAAGCCTCCTCTCAACCAGGAGGCAGTAGAGCATGAACCATAAACCAGGGGAACACTGGCTAGGCTCAGGGGTTTGTTGTTCTCTAGATGCAATGAAACTATGGAAAATGGACAACTGAGAATCCAGAGTGTATCCTCAGCAAGGCCAAGAAAATGTCTTAGAGTAGGATCTTCTGTCTTTTCCTAATTTCCTTTTCCATTAAAAAAAAAAAAAAAAAAAAAAGAAAAGAAAAGAAGAGAAAGTGGTTGAGAAATGCCTGAGAAGGGTTTAATGCTGGGTGTGTAGATTAACTCGTTGAAAAGAATTATGTATTATGGTAGAGTCTTCGGTCTATACCACCTAAACAATGTCCTATGCCTGCTGGCTTAGATCATGTAACAATCTCACTAATAAACCCAGGGTTGAAGAGCTGGACAAGAGTTGGTGAACTTGAAAGGCTGTGTGAGCACCGCATGCATGTGCTCAGAGGCACACACGTGTGAGTGTCCTTTCAATATAAAATGAAGAGGTATAGAAAAAATTCCTACTTATCAGACATTTATCTAAAACATATGTATTCTAAAAAAGGCCTGGGATGGACAGAGATAATAAAAAATGCGTTAGGGTCTCTGTAGAGGAGGGGATCCCAAAGCAGAAAAAAAAAAAAGAGAGAAAGAAGCCATAAACACATGACTATGAGCAATAAAAAGAAGGAGACTGTGCCCCCAAATTGTGGCCTAGGGAGCTGTATAAAGACTTTCCTACTAAACAAACAAGATAGGGATGTGTGAGAGATAGTCGTTACAAATCAAAGATCAGGAGTTCTGACTTCAGCATCCAGGAGTCACTTGGAACACATGCCTTGGAGCTCAGGAGAACAGCCTGGTAGAGACTATTCTAGTGGTCAAGATTTGGGATTGGTCAGAGTGGGCAGGCATCACTGGGCAGTCCAGACCAAGAATGCTGGATTGCACAATTTAAGGAATGTGTCTTGGATGACCAGACGAGGCATGGGGGTGTGGGGGAAGGAATTCCAGCCCTCAACAAAGGTTTCCGCTTCAGTGTGTACTTAAGAAAAATATTTTTCTTAAGGCTAAGAGTGCTTTACATATAGTTACTCTGTTTACTAAAGTGAGACAAGAAAATATTGTTGTATACTTTGTGCACCTGTTCAGTACATTTTCTAAAGTTTAGATTTTTTTATTGTTTTTAGATTCATCTATTTTTATTATGTGTATACTGTTTTACCACCATGTATGTACATGCACTTCATATGTTCAGTATCTGCAAAAACCAGAAGAGAGTATTGGGTCCCTGGAACTGGAGTTACATGTGGTCCTGAGCCTCAGATCCTCTACAAGAGCAGCCAATGCTTAACTATTGAGTCTCTCTTCAACCCCATAAATTTGTTTTTAAGTTTAGCAATATTAACTATAAATTTTGCCTATAATATTAGGATATATATGTAATGGGTTTTACATAGGGCTGAGAACTACAACTTACTAAATACATCCCAGATATTATTGTTAAATGTTTTGTATAGGTTAGTTTATTTAAACACTATAATAAGTCAGCATAGTTGGCATTATTACTTCATTTTATAGATAACAATAATAATAATGATGATGATGATGATGATAATAATAATAATAATAATAATAATAATAATAATAATAATAATTTATCATTTGGGGTACAATTGCTCCAACAATGACATAATGAAGTTGTAAGCTCACACTTGCTTTCTATATAAAAGTGAACCCATGCCCATTAAAGTCTTCTTGAGTGTTTCTACATGACCCCTTCCTCAGGTACAGGAAACATCTCACCCTCACCAGAGACAGTGGGGAAACTTCAGAATAACTTGGCCTCTTCCACCAATCAGCTCCATCCAACGCCCCCTTACTCCCTGGATCACCTTAGGAAACCAGTTATCCTGCTGTAAGAAGTTCTCCCTCTAAGACAAGGGAGCCTCTGTGTAGACTTTTGAAAATGAAAACTTTCAACTGAAAAGGAGTTGTTATATATATAAAACGTAATAGATGTACCAACGAAAAATGAAATAAGTAACATTCTAGGTGGGCTCTGTGGTTTGTTTCCTCGGTGTGTAAGCTGTATCTTGAGCAGTGAAATTGGGAGTTCAAAAAGATCTGAATGGGTCACAGAATACAAACTTAAAGGGCTAAAGAAGATTTTAAAACTCAAAATGAACAGTGTACTCTTGGGGGAATAACGGAGATCTTTGGCAGGAAAGTAACAAGTAAGCATGAATAAATGAAATGTCCAATAGCCATGTGAAGAAATGGCACCCAGTGACAAAATGGATGAAGTCCTAACTTATGATCCATTGGGGTAAACCTTAAAGACATTATTCTAAAGGAGAGAAGCCAAATGCAAAGGGGGAAACTGTATATGGCTCTGTTTACAGGAGGTGTTCAAACTTACAAATTAAAAAACTAGAAAATTGATGATGAGTTTCTGGAAATGGGAGGAAAAGAAACTGAGAGTGACTGCTAATGGGCATTGGATTTCTGTTTCATAGTGACAAAGACGTTCAGGAATTAGATGCTGATGATAGTTGTACATGCTAGTCAATATACTAGAAAGCAAATTCATGTTGTAGTATGGGAATTGGATCTCAGTTAAAAATTACAGTCTAATACAGTCTAATAATTCAAACAGGATGGTGGGATTCATAAAGGGGATCACTTAGGAAACAATCTTTTTATTGTTATTAAAAAATCATTCAGACATTGTGGATTGTAGCATCATGGTCTGGAACCCAGATGGTTCACAGGAGAGCCATGTGTTACTTAGACTTGGAAAATAGGATATAAGTGGAAGAATTCAGTACTGGACAGGACTCTATCTGAAAATCCCAAGTCAAGAGGGTGACTTTGAAAACTTCTGTCAGTATACAAAGACAGTTAAGCAGAAAACAGTAAGCAGCTGCTTTCTGTCTTCTCCAAAGACAGAGCAGAGAGAAGAGGGCTCAAAAGGTAAGACAGACATAGGAAGGGTGTCCTCACACAGAGAGTGGAACAAAGGGCTTCAAATCCAGGATGAGGAGACTGGAGGACTTTTCGAGAATATAGTCAAGGGCTAGCTAGATGGCTTGGTGGTTAAGAGCACTTGCTGCTCTTCCAAAGGACCTAAGTTGATTCCCAGAACGCATGTGACACAAACATATACATAACCCCACCTCCACTCCAGGGGATTCAATGTATATGCATATGGTGCACATATAAGGATATATGTGCACACATAGGCAAAACATTCATACTTATAATGTAAAATAAAGTCTTAAAAGAAATTTTAAAAGAATATTTTCAGGGCTAGAGAGATGACTCAACAGTTAAGAGCACTGACTGCTCTTCCAAAGGTCCTGAGTTCAAATCCCAACAACTACATGGTGGCTTACAACCATCTGTAATGAGATCTGACACCCTCTTCTGGGGTGTCTGAGGACAGCTACAATGTATTTACATATATAATAAAGAAATAAGTCTTTGGGTTGGAGCGAGCCGGGCCCAAGAGAGAAGCAGTGTCTGAAGACAGCTATAGTGTACTTACATATAATAAATAAATAAAATTTTTTAAAAAGAATATTTTCAAAGCCATCTTTGTGAATGTGCCATTGTGCTACTTTCAAGGATACTTTTGTTCTTTCAAAACTCATGTGTCTCCCTGGGATAAATAGGAAGACATGCCATGGGCTAGGTGAAGTGTCATCAGGTTAAAGGACAATTAAAGAAACAATTTCAATTTTCTATTGTTTTTCTTTATAAAAACTCCCCCCCCAAGAGAAAACAGGGTTAATACTTTTGCCTCAAAAGAGCTGAGTGGTCCCCATACCCAGGATGTAGGAGCTGAGTCAAGTATACACATACTCTGGGAGTTTCAGCTAGGGAGAAGTTCCACTTTCTTTATTAATACTTTTCTTACTCTGTAGTTTCCCCTAAGCCTGAAAGGGTCTCTGCTGGCCAACTTCCCCGCCCGCTCCTATCCAGCCCATCAGACTGGAGAGATGTTTTCACTACCCTGTCACCATACTCGATGCTCCCCTGTCACTGCCTAGTACAGTCTTTATTTCTGATTGCATAATCCACCATGTCTAATCATGGCAGGTTCCATTAATGTATCCACATATCCCAAATCTAACACTTCCTACCAAAAATTCCATAGACTCAAACTCTGAGGTTACATGCAAATTAGGTTATTGTCTACTCTTTCAAAATGAATTGGTTTTTTTTATGTAATTATGAATATTTTTTATAACTCTCAACTTTGTTTTTCATCCTCAAAGAAATACAAGTTAGGTGTTTAGCTCATGTCTGTACCTACAACTTGGGAGCATTAAGCAAGATGATTGCTGTAAATTTAAGACTAGCCTGACTACAAACAAATGTGCTGATGTCATAGTTGCACACTTGAAACTCTGATTTCTGTCCCTTGGCTAAATAAATATTAGTTTATTGTAGATGTTAATCCTGGTTCTTTCCCCCAGCCCTATGTTCCCAGAAATAAGACTCAGATTCAAAAATACATTTACAAATACCTTGGCCATATAGCTAGGTTCTTCTCTGACTAGATAAAACTTAAAATATCCCATTTATTCTAGCCTACATTCTGCCACTTGGCTGGTTTTCTGTATATCCTCATCTCTTCTGCCTTTCTCTATCTCAGAGTACTTTCTCCTCCCAGATGATCCACCTCTTATTTCCTGCCTAAGTCATAGCGCATCAGCTTTTTAATTGACAGGTGATGCATCCATACAATACACAATATGTTATCTCTACAGTCGATATTATAACAGCATCAATTGTACTCATGTTCAGAGAACAACAAAATCAACATACCACACAAAGAACGTCATAACTTCTCTAATGCCTGTCCTCAGAAGATCACCAACATCACTGGTAGTTCCATAAGCTGCCATGAAGCAGACTGCCAACTGCCTGGGATACAAGTAGACAATTCTCCTTGCTGAAGCTGGCACCAAGTTAGACCAGAAACTAACCAAGTGATGTTACAACCTTTTCTTTAATGTCTGGCTCTCACTTGGAAGTGGGTAGGGGTAGGGACAACATCAAATAATCTTTACACTCCAAAACAGAACAACTCTTAAAAAATGTTCTTTGCTCTATCACCTGGGTCAGCGACACATCAACTTTCCTCCTGCTGCTCCTTTTTATCATCAGACTTTCCACATGCTCCAGTTTCTTTCTGGTGTTGTATGACATGTCTTATAAATAGTCTGAGTTGATTTAATTACATAGCATTAAATTTATATGCCCATTAGGTCCATAATCTAAAGACCTGTTACAGATAAAGGATAGCTGTTAACTACTGTGAGTTGCTGGGAAACACAATAAGGCCCTTTTGCTGTAAGACTACCTTTAAACAAGGACTTGTTAATATACACAAAGTTGTCCTTTCAAGTAGACACTTTAGACCCTATATGTACAGTCTTCTACAACTTCCTCATCTTTAGAATAATATTGTTTCCATGAATGCCTAGCTCTGCCTTACAGGCTTTTCTCCACAAAGACTCTGAAAGTGAGACATATCAGAATTAATGTCCCATGGCCACATTGTGAATATCATACTACACAGGAACTGTTTCCACAGAGGTACCTGATTTTGAGTGGGTTAAGAGCCCAGATTTCCATCAGACAGATGGAAGTAGAACCCACTTCTTGTTAGCAGAAATTCTCATCACATGGAACTAACAAACTTATGTTTTCAAAAGAAGGTCACAATCCACTTTTTTTTTCAAGAGTTAGAAGCTGTATATTATACTGTATTGTACTAAGTTCCTGAGATCTACACATAACTAGCAGCACAAGTACCAAGGAAGGACTTTCTTTTAAACAGGGAGAGATCTAGAATGGTTGAAAAGTAGCAATGAGGAGTAAGGACATGTATATAGACACATGTGCATACACAGGCACACACAGAGACACAGACACACATGCATGCACATGTACATAGACACATACAAAGACAAAGGGACCATTGGGATGATAAGAAGATAATGGCAGTCTCATTTAGGAAAACCTAAGGGTACGTCACAGCACTTGGAAAATGCATTTTGGACTCCAAGGTATACTTCATTTGAGGGAAGCCATCAACTTAACTTTCTTTGAGACTGTTCCTTTCATCAAGTTTAGCTAATAACACCTATGTTATAGCACTACATTGAGGGCTGAGGCAAATACATGCACAGTATCCACAATACAGTTCCTTCCCAACAAATACCCAACTACTTTTGCAATGTGCTCTTTCCAGCAATCCTGTGGGTCATGTGTTAGCTTCACCTTGTGCCGAAATAAGTTGTTGATGGGTTTTGGTAATTTGATATTTAAGGTCCCTCTTCTAGGGAGAGGCTGAGCTGGAACCTTCAACCACTCTGCTGATGCCACTGAACATCAATGACAATCTTACTTCTTTCTCTACTATAGTGGAGAACTAATTTTCCCAAGTACATTGAGAAACATATTGCCTCTGCCAATGCCTAAAGTACTAAAAGAGGAGTACGTGGCATGAATTCACATGTGAATTGTTGTTGTACAAGAACCATATACACTCTGAGGATGGGAGACAGTGAAGAACTGAAATATAAAGAGGTCACAGGCTCTTGACCCCATGAGAGCTGAGAGTCTCTGTGTTTCTGAAAGATTATGAGGAACTATTTCTCTATGTTATGAGGATAACTTTGGCTCTTCTTTCACTTGCTAATTCTCTGTTTTGAAGGAAAAAAATAGCTAATGAAGACCAAAGAAGCAGCCACAAGATATAAAGCCATGCTGAGCAATCTAAAAACACAGGCACTGGAACTGTCAAGGCCAGTAGGCAACCAGAGGCCTTAGAAAAGTCCATGACCTTTCTAAAGAAAATAATCTCGCAATCAAGAGTAAGGAACTCAGAATCAGTAAGCTCTGAGTCTGTTCTGGTTTTTCTAGTTACCACTGTATGATATTGAGCAAAGTTACATTTAGAGTGACAGATTCTCTGTGGCAAAATGGGAATAATAGTACCTAACTGATGGAACTAGTACAAGAATTCAACATTCTATCGAAGGTGGACACATTAGCTGGTAGCATTACAACTGCTGCCCCAGCATTCTCTGGGACCTGTGCTTCCTGTTTCTGAAGTGGGGACAATTATACTTGTCTTGCCACTTCTGTACTTTCCTAACAACACCACTTTAAACAAGTAATATGTATAAAACATCACTTTATAAAATGTAAAGAATGTGTAAGAGCACAGAGTTATTGCAATGACAACTTGGGGGTGAACTGAATAGTCCTACCTGTCATTAGAAGAGGGATACATTAATCTTCTTGAAAAAGGCTGAAGAAAACGAACTGTTCTGTATGTTCTCAGAACCCTGAGTTCTCTTTTCCATAATATAACTGGAATCCCTGAGGATTCATTTAATTTACAGTCTAAAGGGAAAACAAGAACAAAGCTGAACCGAAGGGAAGGCTAGCTTCACGGACTGTCCACAAGTCTGGGGAACTGGCCCTACAGCACAACGTAATAAAGAGGCTTACAAATTGAGTCCTTGGGGAAGGATACAGCTATATTTGTTACATGTGGGCACCAGAGCCTAGAAGTTGGCCTCTTCTGTTCTTGAGTGTCATATGCATAAATTTGTGGACTGTCATTTCCTTTAACTCAAAACACCAGTGAAGAAACAGTTGGAGCAAAGCCTCTTGAGAACACGACAAGCTACAACACTCAGAACACTGACCATCTTCCATTGTTCAAAGTTCTGTAACTACTGACTTAACTGTTTTCATTGTTTACCAATGCTCATCTTAACAGATCTCAAGAGAGCCAGGGTAGGGATGGTTATAGAGATCATCTAGATGCCTCCCTCCCACATGCTAGAAGAGTCTTTTTCACCTCACTTACATACAGAAGCCTAACATATCAAGGACAAAATTACTTGAGGCTTGGTGACAAATGCCAGATGTAGCATGCTCCCCTGCTCTAAAGTTTCCACGACGGGTCACCTACTGGAATAGTACTTCAATCTTTTCAGAGGTTTTTCACTAAGGAGTCCAAGAAAGATATTTTTTTTTACATTTATTTTATGTAATTTGTAAAAGAATTTCATATATGAATCTTGTACTTATATTATCTCCATCCCATCCTCTCCCTATCCAGCTCCTCCCATGTCCTTTTTCCAGTCTCTCTCAAATTCGTGACTCTTTTTAGTTATGACTGTTAGGTTTTTGTAGAGCTGAGAATTTGGCTTCCCTCTTACACAGAGCAGAGTCATCAGCAGATGACCCTTGGCTTCAGAATGCATAATTCTCTTCCTCGGCTCTGTCCTTGCAAGACAAGGCTTGTTGTGACCTAGCTAGCTGTCCAACTCCAGGAATATTTAACCAGGGAAGAGATGGAAAAGAGCAACAAGGGCCATGCCTACAACATGGTTTTCCTGGGCTAATGTTGGCATCTTGTTCGAAGTCACTTTAGTGTCTGTGTCTCTTTCTTTAGGGAAAGAGTCTGGAGACAAGATTCTGGCTTTCTTAAACACCAATAACCTCCACTCAATGTCCTCTCTCTCCCTCTCTTTGTCTTTCCCCGCCCTCATCCCACTTAGACCACAGCACTGCACCCTAATAATGCATCTAAGATCCATGCCAGTTCTTACTCTTCACAAAGTACATGGACAATAGTGTCTCACATTCAGTTGCCTATTTACTTGCATTCTAAGACTTTCCTCCATTTCTTGTTATCAAGCAAAGCTTTCTCCTAGTCACCCTGGTTCTGATTCCAGTCAGTTATGGGACTGAGTAAAGGACCAACATCTCTTTGTCTCTATTTTCTTCTACAATAGAATATTGAATCATGTGTATCTTGGAGAATCACTGTGAGGACTCAGTAAGGGAAGCTTTCTAACAGTACATTCAATATTCTATTCAGCACACAGCAAGCACAAGCAAGTGCTTGATACATGTCAATGGTACATGTTAGTGGCAGATCTGTTCTCCAACCTACATAGATGTAAAAACTGCAGCCTCACTGCACTTACAAATCCCCTCTTCTAACCTTGAGTCAACCATATGTTATGGAAACACATATTTAGAGCATTCATCAAAATTTTAAATGAGAAAACTGGTCAGCAAATGGATTCCTGAGGTTTGCTATGATGTCTTTTTAGATGGAAAGCAACCTACCACTTAGCTCAAAGTCGTCAAGATGCATTCCTTCAACCAACTCTGAATCTATTTAATCAACCTCAACAATATAACAAGAGTATCAGCCACATTGTTTCCAGAAATAAGAATCCATGTTTCTACCCATAGTCAAGCTGTGAAAGAATAAAATGAGGCTAGAAATAGGAATGGTTTGCTTTGGGGAACTTTGGGTTGTCCCCAAATACTTTTCTCATGAGTAATTATTTAATGATGCTAAACTTTTCCAATGATCAATGCTCTGCAGGTTCTAGAACATCCCTTCTACTTCCATTCTTTTTTTGGTCAAAATTGGGATGATGCCCACCCTTCTTCAAAATTCTGGACCATACCTTATTGCTATATGTACTGACTGGTTTTGTGTGTCAACTTGACAAAAGCTGGAGTTATCACATATCCTTTGAGGAAATGCCTCCATGAGATCCAGCTGTAAGGCATTTTCTCAGTTAGTGATTAAGGGTTTATTGTGGGTGGTGCCATCACTGGGCTGGTAGTCTTGGGTTCTATAAGAAAGCAAGCTGAGCAAGCCAGGGGAAGCAAGCCAGTAAATAATATCTCTCCATGGCCTTTGCATCAGCTCCTGCTTCCTGACCTGCTTGAGCTCCAGGCCTGACTTCCTTTGGTGACGAACAGCCATGTGGAAGTGTAAGCTGAATAAACCCTCTCCTCTCCAACTTGCTTCGTGGTCATGATGTTTGTGCAGGAATAGAAAGCCTGACTAAGACACTACAGTATCTCATAAATGTGTGTTCACATCATAGCAGCTCAGGCTGTACTCTGTGTTGTGGTTTCAAAGGAAAGCCCCAGCACTGAGTGAAATCCAGTCTAATTTGCTGTCCATCCAGAAGATACACAGGGTGGAGTTTTCTTTGTTCTACTGTGGATGACAATAATGACAATGACAACAGCAGTTCTGTCAGACTCTGTCTAAACATTTAAAATGTATTAACTAATTCTCACAGCAATACTTAGAAGTGGTTGTTCTGACCTCTCTCTTTTACAGAGTAGGAAGAAGACACAGGTTAGATAGCCTGCAAATGGCTGACTGTTCTAAACTGTAATTAGATTCTAGAGCCCAAGTTTCCAACCAATTACTGGTTACAATATCTTCTTTTTAATAAAGGACACCATATTGGCTGTATAAGCTATAAAGGTAGGGTCCAGTCTACATCCAGCAGGCATAGACGTTTTGTAACTCTCCCACAGTTTTGTAACTCACCTTACACACACAGTGTTTCTTCCTAACAAGTTGTTAGGAAACTGGTCTGGTAAGCCAGAAATCAGTCTATTGATCTTCAACTTATATGTATCTCTCACCTCAGACCAGATAATCCTGACAGTATGGCCAGAGTATTTCTCCTTTTAGATACCTTTGCCTACAAAAGGCAAACTGCAACTAAAAGTTATTAGAATACAAGTAGTTCACTCTAGAAAGTTGTAGCAGAGGAGGGATATCATTGGTGGCACTACGACGCTGAAGTCATCCGGCATCCCCATCTCTGTGGACAGCTCTGGCACAGACAGTAAAATCAGTGTGGACCTTCAGGGGCTTCTGACATTGACCACACACCTTCCCAATGCATCTGGGCTTCACTTGATATCTTTGTCAGGCTTAGGCCTAAAGATGACTTGCAGTTGCTTTTCATTAAATACACTTATCACATTCTCCGGTACTTTCTGAATTACTTTATTTTCCAACCCAATTTCTCAAATAACCCTGACGTCTACTCTACGTTCTACAATATCTCTAGATCTGGCCTAAAAAAGTCTTTGATTCATCTAACTCAACCTATTAACATTTAAAAATATTTTTCTTCTTTACTTTTTACCTATTACCACATCCAATTGGTAGTACAGAATAGGCAATATAGCACAAAAAAAAAAAAAGTAGAACAAATATAAGTTGTTGTTGGTTTTTTCTTTTCATCATTATACCTTCTCAAAACGTTGGTCTCAATGGGTGGGAAAGGGCCTTGTGACTATAGAGATCTCCATGCAGAGAGAGTTGGTACTTGAACTATGGAAAGAGTCTATCCTCACACAAATCAGTGGCCAGGCAGTGGGAGAGGAAAGCAGCCAGGGAGGAGATCACAGAGAGGGTTCTGAACGAGGCTACTCATTCTCAGATATGTCTAGCAAGAAAATTGACCATGAGCAAGTCCATGGCTCAAGTCTAGCCATAATGTAAAGTTAGAGAAGTCAATCGGGACAATGCAAATATCTAAGTGTGGGAATTCCGCTGACAGTAAACTGAACATGAGAACTGGAAAGTGAAAGGGAGAAGGGATGAAGGGAAACTGCTTTGTTGGTAAAGCACAGAGTACGAAACGAGGGAAATGTTTTACACAGAGATACTATCTCTATACCTTCAGCTTTTGGTAAGTCAACCCTGGGGAATTTTGTTGGCTGTGCCCTATCTACTCATTCTGGACCACCCCATGAGCTTTTGGCAAAGGACTTCTGCCAAGTAATCACAAAAATGTTTCTTTGTTCTTCCAGGTTGCTAAGGAGATTTCAAAGCACTCTCTTAAGTGCTTCCTCTCCCCCTCAAGAGGAGCTTAGCAAAGTTCTCAACAGATTCTACTCAGGTCAATGAAGAGTCGGTGGCTTTCCTTCTGTGCTGTGTACAGGCTAAGCTGTTGCTGAGCATAGTACACTTCTATTAGAGTGCAGCTTGTTGTCACACAGGCCTCAGGGTCAACATCTGGAATGTAATGTAGGACGCTACAGAGCCTTTGCAGTTGAAGAGAGACGCTGTAGTGCATGAGCCAGCGGCAGGCCCGGATGGAGGGTTAGGTGTCCTAAGGTAGGGTTCTGCTGTTTCCAGCTGAGGCTGTAGACAGGATTCTGCCTCTCTGAACCTTCGGTGTTTTCCTCTGCAACGTCAGAGGTTCCAAGCAGATAACATCAAAAATACTTCCTGCCTTCTCACATCCCGTGGAGAAGCAACTAAAACTCAAATCTGTTTGTGTTGAAGCAGTGTACAGAAAACAGGATAATACAGCGAGTCCCACAGACGTGGGTCCTACGAGCAAAAGCTTGGCTTTGGCTGTGGCTGAAAGGAATTGGAAGAATATTTTGGCTTCCAAAGTGGGCAAAGATTTGGTTTGGATTTCTCTCCAAAAAGACAGCATGTCTCAGCTGTGGAAACGAAGCCAGGAGCCACAGGCTGGGTCACTGCCTTCACTGAGGTCCAGCAGGCACAACACAAATTTCTTAATTGCCATTACTATAACCTTTACCACACCTTGTTTTTCTTGGGAGCTCTCCTGGTCAGGTAATCTGGGTTAGATCCAACCCAATTTATAAAATTTGAGGCTTTTCCCAATGTAGGTAAGATTACATGCTATTTTAGGAAACCTCTTGGGGGATGAGGAAATGTGTTGTTTTCCTTTTAAATATTATACTGCGTATCAATTCCAAATGCTAACCAAGCTTTTAAAGAAAAACATGAGTTCCCTAAAAATAGCCCGTCTACAATGCCTCACAGACCTGGGTGCTTTCTGCACAGAGCATAATTTGCTTAGCATGCAATTAGAAACAAAATAATGTTTGTGGATCATATCTACAAGGTTAAGAAAAACTGTCTGTAAATATCCTCCAAAGACTAAAGAAATGGTAATCAATGTAAGCTGGGCTATTATTTTAAAGTTGTACTCTTAAAAATGGCTCAAATGAAGTTCTAATGTCAGATTAAGAAAAACACTTTGAATAATCAAATATAAAATCTAAAAACATGGGGCTGGGGAGATGGCTCAGTGGTTAAGAGCACTGACTGCTCTTCTGGAGGTCCTGAGTTCAAATCCCACCAACCACATGGTGGCTCATAACCACCCATAATGAGACCTGACACCTTCTTCTGGTGTGTCTGAAGACAGCTACAGTGTACTTATGTATAATACTAAATAAATCTTTAAAAAGAAAACGAATAAAATCTAAAAACACAACCTTGGTCTTAAGTTTTCTCTGAGCACTCTTGAGTTTTTTACTTCTTCTTCTTTTCCTCCTCCTTCCTGTTTTATTTTTGTTCTTTTTGAGACAGGGATTCTCTGGAACTTTCTTTGTAGAGCAGGCTGGCCTTGAACTCAAAGATTTGCTTGCCTCTGCCTCCTGAGTGCTCGGATTAAAGAGGCAGACCAACAACACCCTGCTGAGCTTTTGTCTTCTTAAATTTATTCCAGGTTTGACCACCATGACACTACCACCATGACTACTGACTAAATCTACTTTTTCTGAGAAAAGTAGACCCAGGCTGGCCCAGAACTCTCTAGTAATCTAGGCTGCCTTTAAACTTAAGGTAGTCTTCCTGCCTCAACCTCCTGAGTGCTAGGATACAAGCATGAGACACAATAATGAGGTGCTTTTAAGCTTACTTAATATCTTTATGTGTGTATGTGTGTTCATGTGTGTATTGATGTGTGTGTATGCGACAGCATACGTGAGGATGTCAGAAGAGAAGTTCAGGTCTGTTCTTGCTTCCCATCTTTTCTTTACTCATTTGATTTTATGTTTTGAGACAGAGTCCTTATAAACCAGGCTGGCCTTGAACTCACAAAGATTAGCCGTAATCTCAAACACTATGATGAAAGGTGTGAACCCTATTCCACAGTTCCACCTTGTTTGAGACAGTCTTGTTCATAGCTACACATATCAGGCTAGCTGGCATACAAGGTTCTAGGCATTCTCCTGCCTTCATTTCCCATCTCACTAAAGGAACTGTGGGGTAGATGCATGATACCATGTCTGTCTTTACATGGGTTCTGGGACCTGCACTCAGGTCTTCATGAGCCACCTCTCTAGCTGTAGCTATTTTCTGAACTTCAGTTTCTACATTTCTTTCCCAGGTTATTTTTTTTATTCCCTTCTTCTCCTGCAGCAGACTTGAAGTGTATCTTATAATTCAGTAGACAAATTCAGCTATTTTCTTTTTTCAGTATTTTACTCTTACATTCTTTTCTTTGGGTTTGGCAGACTCCTCACTCTCTGTGGCTGATTTCCTAATCTTGACCACTAACCTTAATCATCTTATATAAGTTTCAATTTTCTACTTCCCTCTACGTATATGTCTCATTATCTCAACCTTAAAAGCTGTACAAAACTGAATCACATTGTAAATAGGTTGGAATTGGAAGTTTCAGTATGTGATTAATGCTTTCTAAAATACATATATGTATGTTCTATAATATGCATATATGTGTATGTGCATATGAATACATGTTTTCCAGTCCTGTCTGTAAATTGAAAGGGCTGAGAAGCACAGACACCACAATAGTAATGAGCACAAGCATGTCTAATAACCTGGTAGCTAATACTATTTCCAATGAAAGAGAAATGGATGACTTGAGCTGAAGCAGTACAAGTCCAAGGATGCTTACCATAACTTATCATGTCAAAAAGTAAACCAACACTAAAACATGATAGGGGCATTACGACACTAGAAAATACTAGCTACAAAAGGGATAATATGAATAGTAAATTGAATATAGTACTGACCACTGAAAAGAATAGAAGTGTATGAGTCTAAACTGGTAGGAAATGGATTGATGGATAGATGGATGTTTGAATGGATAGATGGATGAGTGGGTGAATAGATGGATGAGTTCATGGTAGATGAGTGGATAGATGGATGAATAGAAAGATGATGACAGATAGATGATAGGTGGATGGATGGATGGGTGGAGAGATAGGTGGGTGGATGAATGAATGGATAGATGGATGGTGGGTGGGTGGATGGAAGGGTAGATAGATGGATGATGGGGGATGGTTGTATAGATGGGTGGGTGTATGGATGGATAAGTAGATAGATAGATGAGTGGATAGATAGATGGGTGGATGGATGGATAGATGAGAGGAGAAAGATCTCTCATGCTTATATGGAAAATTTACAGTATTGAGTGGCAAATATAAAGAGAAAGTTGAAGTTGGAAACCATGATGTAACAACCACCTTATTGAGCCTGCAGTACATAATGTAAGACCAATGTATACTGATGAGGAGCAGGGTGTCTGTGTTGTGTTTGTAAGAGAAAACCAGTAACTATATAGAGTAACTGTATAAAAATTTAGCATGTCTTAACTGAATGACTAAAATTTTATATAACCAGTGGCAGATGAACACTGTACACTTCCAGAAACAATAACTTGAGGGCAAAATACTACCAGGCTGGCAAAGTATAACCTGAACTAGATATTAAGGGATCTAGGAATTGGGAGAAGGCTGGTGTTAAATTCTTAAAAAAAAAAAATTTAAAAAAATTTTTTTAAAAAGCCCAATTTATAATAGTCGAAGAAGGGCTATTGGAAAGTTCTAGATTAAAGGAAACTAGATGGAGATGAGAACAAATTATAGCAACTAAGAATAAGATGCAACCCTAAACTGGACCTACGCTGGGCTGCTGGAAGAAAGAAGTGTCACAGAAGACACTACTGTGTTATGAGGTTAGTCAGTAAAACTAGAGTACAAATGATAGACAAAAGTAGTATCTCATCAAATCTAGTAACTCTACGACGGTTATATAAGAGAATACATTCTTTTTGTTTTGTTTTGTTTTGTTTTTGTTTTTTCAAGACAAAGTTTCTCTGTGTAGCTCTGAGTGTCCTGGAATTCACTCTGTAGACCAGGCTGGCCTTGAACTCAGAAATCCGCCTGCCTCTGCCTCCCAAGTGCTGGGATTAAAGGCGTGCGCCAGCCAGGCAGCTGGGAATTTATTCTTTCATGGAAATAGACATTGAAACATTTAGTGGTAAAAGAAGTCAAGATGCAGATAATTTATCCTCAAACATCAAACATCTCAGAACAATGTTGTGTGTATGGTGTGTGTGTGTGTGTGTGTGTGTGTGTGTGTGTGTGTGTGTTTAGATAACTGGACCTGTCTAAAGTTAAAACCAAATGGCTTTAAGATAAATTATATGCATGAGTCCTTCAGGTTTTGAGTTCTTTCTCAAGAAACCACTAATATTGAAGAACTGGTGCTTTCATTCATCCTGATGGGTATGTCTACTCACAGAACTAGCTCGAAAGCGTAATTAAGCAGTGGTCTTATAGAACTCAATTTTAAAAATAGATACAAATGATTTATTTATAAGATCAGGAAATTATATATAAACTTTTAAAATATATGAAGGTATGAAAATATATTGAAAAAAATCTTTTCTCAATAATTTCAATACAGAGCCTCCCAATGTGGCTGAGTTTTAAAAACTCATGAAAAACTAGAATACAAAACAGGGACGACTGTGGACTCTGGGAGTGAAATCTTAGTACAGCAACAGTATCTGGAGATTCTGTCAATTCAGTCACAATGGAAACCATTGCTTTAATTCACTGAGTTCCTTCAAGTAAAATTTTATGCATATCTTCAGTGATGGCAAGTTAACACAATATGCCTCTGAGGCCCATGAAAGGGAACATCTCTGGTGACACTAAGTTAGAGGAGAACACATTTGCAAAATTTGATTCATCATCACTTTTCTTGGCATATTTGAGAATTTTCCATAGTAAAATGTTGTATATAATGTTACATTCCCAAAAGAAAATTTTGACAGGTAACACTTTTAAATAAAAGCAGTGACGTATCACCGTTCACTATGTGACAGGCTAGAAGGACTTGTTTGGAACTTTGTCTGTAACTAGAGTCCATTCAGGGAGGGTGCTGCTTCCATCCTCCACGTTGCTCGGTTAGAGGGACTTGCAATAATACCACTGTAGTAATCCCTGAATCAAAACCACCATTTGACAGTTGTGCTCTCAAGCTCCTCCATGCTGGACGCTGAGATCGGTTTCCTGGACAAGGAAAGTCCTACAAAAGAAATGACTAAAAACAACGAGAAGACGATTACTCCTTTGTGACGTTTGCCCGAGAGGCTGAAATCTGAGCAGACTGCTTCTCGGTTTCTCTAATGAATTCCTCTGCTGCTGTCATGCGGTTAATTCTCCGCATTTCCTACTATCCTGATTTTTTTTTAAAAAAAAAAAAGAAAAGAAAAGAAAAGAAAAGAAAGAAAGAAAGAAAGAAAGAAAGAAAGAAAGAAAAGAGAAAAAGAAGCCTGCTAATATACACATCAAAGGGCACTCCTACTCATGTAGCCCCCAGAGAGTCTCCAGAGATGGATTGTGGGAACGGAAGATTTAGGGGCTTTGTGGGAAGGACGTCCTCCTCTGGAGACAATGGACCACGTCTACCAGACAAGGCTACATAGCATTCGGTGGTCTACAGTTAAGCACAAAGGGTTTGCCCAGAGAGTACAAAAATGCCCCTTGGCTTAATCGAGACACATCACAGCTTTTACTGAGCGGCAAAGTGGAAGATGGGAGAGCGGCACCCTCCCTAAATGGAGTCTAGTTGCAGACATCCTCCATGGGGCCTCAGAAGGAGGGGTGGGTTGGAGGAGGGAGGCCATTTGAGACACTTAAACCAGCAGAGCTTTTCATTTCCTGAACCTAAAGCAAATAGCTGTTTGCGGTATTGACTGGAGTGTGAGGGTGTGTCTTTTCCTTCTTCTTCTTCTGCCAAGCTTGTAGACCCCACAAAAGATTGACTATAAGATTGCTCTGAAGTTAATAAGATGAGACTGACTGAGAATAAATGGAAATGCCTACATTTGAGATGAGAGAATGAGAAGGCTGAACAAGAGGTCATGGGAAACAATCCAGGGGTTACACTTGACTATGAACATTATGTGTGCCAATACAGTCACTTGGCTGCTGAAAGCCCCACTACAATTTAAGGCCAGATTAGCAAAAGTATAGTGTTCAGAGTAATGAAAATATACAGCCTAACTGTGATGACACAATCAGAGTACTGCCTCTGTTCTGTGCCATGTTTTACAGCACTTGCAGAAAAACTAGGGCATGTCAAAAGAGTCACAGGAAGAAAAATGGAGGGGGAAACCATGCCATATGATGAATAAATGCAGAAACCAGGGTTCTTCAACTAGGAAGAAAGAAATTGCTGGACACTAGCTATTTATAAATAAGAATGGGTTATTCTGTGAAGGAATGAACAAACTTATCTTCATAAGATTTACAGAAGAATTTTTTCCTAATAATTAAAATTGTCCCCAAATGGAATAGACCATTTTGTATAATAGTTAACTTTTCTATCATGGAGAGGGCTAAAATCTAATAAATACAGTTCACTGATATTACAGCTGAATATTCCAGCAGTAAACAGAAGCTGTAAAAAGAATAGTTACTGTGTTCTTTTATTTATTTTTTACCTCCCCCTTTTATTTAAAATAGTTTTTTTTCTTATATACTACATCCTAATTATGATTTCCCTACCCTCTAGCCCTCCCAAGTCATTACCAGTTCACTGATCTTCTGGACCTACCTCCTTTCCATCTCTCATTAGGAAACAAACAGGCTTCTAAGGGATAATAGTAAACTAAACTAAGCTATAATAGGATAAAACAAAACTAACACATTGGAATTGGACAAAACAAACAGAAGGCAGAAGAATCAGAGACTCATTCATATACTCAAGAATCCCACAAAAACACTAAATTGAGAGCCATAATATATACAAAAAGGGCCTGGTGCAGACCCATGAAGGCTCTGTGCATACTGCCTCGATCTCTGTGAGTGCACACGTGCTTTGATCAGGTTAATTTAGAGGGCCTTCTCTTCTGGGTATCCTCATGGTTTCTGGATCTTAGATTCTTTCTGCCTCTTCTTCCTCAGGGTTCCCTGAGCCCCAAGGAGAGGGATTCGAGGAGACAGCTCCTTCAGGGCTGAGGGTTCCAAGGCCTCTCATTCTCTGCATAATGTCTGGCTGTAGGTCTTTATATTTGTTCCCATCTACTGAAGGGAGAGGCTTCCTGATGATGGCTGAGCAAAGCATTGATCTGCGTATACAGATTATAATTAGGAATCATTTCATTGCTAGTTTTTTTTGGGGGATTGCCCTAGGTCCCTGGGCTAACTAGTCTCAGGTTCATGGTCACCCAAGAAGTGGAAGATGGGAATTGACCTACATTAAAATCCAGCTATTCCACTCTTGGGTATATAACCAAAGAACTGTACATCGTACGACAGAAACTCTTGCTCAGCCACGTTCACTACTACTCTATTCACAATAGCTACAAAGTGAAAACATCCTAAATGTCCCTCAACAGAAGCATAGCTAAAGAAAATGTGGTGATGTTCACACAGCAGAGTATTACATAGTTATTAAAAAAAAAAATGACATCCAGCTGGTGAGATGGCTCAGTGGGTAAGAGCACCGACTGCTCTTCTGAAGGTCATGAGTTCAAATCCCAGTAACCACATGGTGGCTCACAACCACCCATAAGGAAATCTGAGGCCTTCTTCTGGTGGTCTGAAGACAGCTAAAGTGTACTTATTTACAATAATAAATAAATCTTTTAAAAAAAATGATATCAATGAAATTCAAATGAATGGAACTAGAAAAAAAAAATCATTCCAAGTGAGGTACTCAGATCCAGAAAGACAAATATGGTATATAATCACTTGCATCTGGCTGTTAGTCATTAAGTCAGTGATAATCAAGCTACAATCAATAGAATCATAGAGGGTAGGAGGGACACAGTAATGGAATAGAGGGCACAGATAGATCTCACTGGAAAGGGAAATAGAAAAAGTATTTATGGTTGGGTCAGGGTGCTGGAATGAGAGGATCAAGTAGCAAGGGTGAACTGGCTAGTTTTATGTCAACTTGACACAAGCTAGAGTCCTAAGAGAGAGGGGAGCTTCATTTGAGAAAAATGCCTCCATAAGATCCATAAGCCTTTGGGACATTTTCTTAATTAGTGGTTAATGGGTGAGGGCCCAGCCGATTGTGAGTGGAACCATTCCTGGGATGGTGGTCCCAGGTTCTATAAGAAAGCAGGTTGAAGGAGCCATGAGGAGCAGGGCAGCAAGAAGTGCTGTGAGCTTGTATAAACTGCCCTTATTATGTTGAGGTGTATCCCTTGTATCCTAATCACTCTGGGATTTTATCACAAAGGGATGCTGGATTTTGTCAAAGGCCTTTTCTGCATCCAATGAGATGGTTATGTGGTCTTTTTCTTTTAGTTTGTTTATATTGTGGATTACATTTATTGATATTTATATATCAAACGATCCTTACATCTTTGGGATGAAATGAATTTGACTATGGTGAACAATCTTTTTTTTATATATTTTGGATTTACTTATTTTATTGAGAAATTGGTCTGTAATTCTCATTCATTGTTAGATCTTTATGTGGTTTGTATATCACGGTAACTATGTCTTTGTCAAATGAATTGGGCAATGTTCCCTGTTTCTATTTTGTGGAATAATTTGCAGAGTATTTGCATTAACACTTTTTTGAAAGTCTAATAGAATTCTGCATTGAAACCATCTTTTTGTTTGTTTGTTTGTTTGTTTGTTTTAATGATTGCTTCTATTTCACTAGAGGTTACAGGTCTGTTTAAATTGCTTATTTGATCTTGATTTAACTTTGGTAAGTGGTATATATCAAAAAAAATATCCATTTCTTTAAGATTTTACAATTAGGTGGAGTAAAGTTTTTAAAATATGTTCTTATGATTCTCTGGATTTTCTGGGTGTCTGTTGTCCTGTCCCCCTTTCATTTCTAAGTTTGTTAAATTGGATTTTGTCTCTCTGCTTCTTATTATGGATAACAGTTTGTCAATCTTATTGATATTCTCAAGAACCAACTTTTCTTTCTTTTATTCATTCATTGTATTGTTGGGTTTTTGTTTATTTGTTTTTTCTTGATTTTTTTTTTTACCCCTGTGTTTGATTATTTCTTGCAATCTATTCCTTTTGGGTGTGATTTCTTCTTTTTGTTGTAGACCTTTGAGGTGTGCTGTTAAGTTACTAGTATAAAATCTCAGTATTTTTTTTTTTTTTTTAGAGACACTTAGTGCTTTGAACTTGCTTCTTAGAGCTGCTTTCATTGTGTTCCATATGTTTAGATATGCACTCATTTTGTCTTGTTTCTTTCCTTCCTTCCTTTTTTTTGCCAGGCATGCTTGGTTCTATCCTATGGCTCTGAGTCATCCAGACTCTGGTTTGTGTATTCATTTTCATTCAACACTAAGAAGTCTTTTTTATATATATGAGTACACTGTAGCTCTCTTCAGACACACCAGAAGAGGGCACTGGATCCCATTACAGATGGTTGTGAGCCACCATGTGGTTGCTAGAAATTGAACTCAGGACCTCTGGAAGAGCAGTCAGTGCTCTTAACTGCTGAGCCATCTCTTTAGTCCCCATAAGAAGTCTTTAATTTCTTTCTTGATCTATTTTTCATCCAGTAGTGAGTTTTTCAGTTTCCATAAATTTTTAAGCTTTTGTTGTTGATATTAGCTTTAATCTATAGTGATCAAATAGGATGCAGAGAATTGATTAAATTTTCTTATATCTGTTGAGACTTACTTTGTATCCAAGTATGCAGTCAATTTTGAAGAAAGTTCTGTGAAGTGCTGAGAAGAAGATATATTCTTATGAGTTTGGGAGACACGTCTGTAAAATGCAGTCCATTTGGTTGATAAGTTAGTACCAGCATTCCTCCATTTTGTTTTTGTCTGGATGACCTGTCCATTGGTGAGAGTGGGGTACTGAAATCTTCCACTATCAGTGTATAAGGGTCAATGTTATTTAAGCTGTGGTAGTGTTTCTTTTACAAACTTGGTGTCCTTGTGTTTGTTGCACTGATATTAAGAATTCCAATGTCCTCTTGATGGATTTTTCCTTTGATGAGTATGTAGTTTCCTTCCCTATCTCTTCTGATTAGCTTTGGTTTGAAGTCTATTTAGTCAGATATTAAAATGACTACACTAGCTTACTTCTTAGGTCCCTTTGCTTGGAATAATATTTTTTTCATCCTTTTCATCGCCCAGAAATGTTGTCTATCCTGGGCGTTAAGGTGCATTTCTTGGATGCACCTATTTTGATATCCATTCTATTAGTCTGTGTCTTTTCATTGGGAAATTGAGAACACTGATGTGGAGAGATATTAATGAGTTATGTTTGTTAATTCCTGTTACTTTGTTGTTGTTGCTGCTGCTGCTGTTTCTGGTGGTGTGTGTGTATGTGTGTATATGTATGTGTGCACACGCATGTGTGTGTTTCCCC
>JADRCD010235535.1:0-11388 GCA_019843815.1 Montemys delectorum
GGGAAAAACAACACAGTCATCTGTATCACATTGGATCTTTAAAATTCGTGGACTCCATGAGACTTTGTGGTACAGTGTTAATCTTCATACTCAGGAGGCAGAAGGAAGCAGGAGGATTACTGCAGGTCTGAGGCCAGCCTGGTTTACAGGACGAGTTCCAGGCTAGACAGGGTTGCCTAGTGAGACTTTAAACAAAACAAAATCCTTAGATTGAATCCCATCGTTTTTTTTATTTTACAGATAAGAGAAGTAAATGGAGGTGGGTACGGTGGCACCTACCCATAGTCACAGCATTTGGGAGCAGAGGCAGGAGGATCACATTGAGTTTGAGGACAGCCTAGCCTACCAGTGAGTTCCAGGCTATCTAGGGTAATACAGTGAGAACTTGAAAACAGAATAACAGCAGCAAACCAAGGACCAAGGGCTGAGTGTTGAATCTACTTAACTAGGGCAGTTTCATTTCTTTGGCTATGATAAGACACCCTGAACAAAAGCAGTTCAGGGGAGGAAAGGGTTTATTTGTCTTACATCGCCAGGTTACAGGTTACAAGGGGGAGTCAAAACAGGAACTTAAGCCCCTAGTCACACCACATCCACAGCCAACAACAGAGAGAAAGAAACACACAGATGCCGCTGCTCCTGTGCAGATGACTTCCCTCATGCTCACACACTTCAGGGCCCAGTGCATGAAGTGGTGCTGCTCAAAATGGGCTGTGTCTTTCTGCGTGGATGCTAATCAAGACACACACACACACACACACACACCATACACTCACATGCAGAAAGACATCACAATCTAGTCATTAAGACTCTTTCCAGATGACTCTAGGTTAGTTAACACATGGATCTAGCAGTGTGTTTCAGTGATTGGAAGACACGGCTGCACAATTGTTCCTCAGCTCCTAATGACCCTGCACATTTAACCACACAAAGGCCTGTCTTGGGAGGATTTTTAGCATAAGTTTATTGAATGCTGTGCATACACCACACGCTTCGGCAGGAAAGGGGGCCTGGAGACTTTCTTCTGTATAAAGACTCGTTCTTCTGTTTGCAAACTAACCATGCGGCCATCCTAATACGAGTTTCAAAACTTCCTGCTGGTTACTGTTGCCTGTGGTTTCTTTCAGCTGTCCTTGGAGTCCACAATTTGCTCAACAATCCGAAGTTTGATGAAGAAACAACCAATGGCAAAGGTTACAAGGGGCCCGTGAGGAGTAAGTTGATAAGGGATCTGGGAGCGTGGGAAGCCTCAGAGCTAGCCCGTCTGGTGCATGTTCTGCCAGGCATCGTGCCCGGCAGCGACTTCACCTAGTTTGATTGCGCAGAACATGCAGAACCACAGAACACACATTCATGGCAGGTCTTCTAGTAGGAAAAAAAAAAATTCCTGATAAGTTTGCAGAATCAGCTCAAAATACAAGTAAAGTTTTCTGTTCCAAAGGATATTTTTATCAATGAAGGAAGCTTGGCTACATTCCCTTTTTTTAAAAAAAAAAATATATATATATATATATTTATTACATGTAAGTACAATATAGCTGTCTTTAGAGACTCCAGAAGAAAGAGTCAGATCTTGTTATGGATGGTTTCGAGCCACCATGTGGTTGCTGGGATTTGAACTCAGGATCTTCAGAAGAGCAGTCGGTGCTCTTAACTGCTGAGCCATCTTGCCAGACCTACATTCCCTTTTTTATTCTAGTGTCTTTTTGTCTTGATTATGGATGCTGGTCATTGGACTCTACATACCTACTTATCCTGGAGAGCCTGGCATGGGCAAGCTGCAGCCTCCTGTCTTCTTCATCAAGCATTCATTAAATACCTAGTGGATGTCAGGGATGTTCTGGCCACATGTAGAAAGATCTTTTCCAAAGGAACTTATTCAGAGTAATCAGTTGGTCTTTGTTTGCACTGGGAGATCTAAGTGGACACAGATCCTGGCTTCTGGATAAATCATGTATTATTCTCTCTGATGGAGACTTCAGGTACACTACTCAGTCTTAGTAACTTCCTATTTACTCGGTTAGTTATTAAGAAGAGGTCTTGTTTATTAGTTTAAGAATGACCCTAACTCCTGTCTCCCAGAATCCTCCTCTCTTAGCTTCTTGAGTGCTGCGATTATAAATGTGTTGCTGATGTGTAAGGGCTCTCTGTACGTTAGAATATTAATCCTTTGTATGGTGCATACACTCCAAATATTTTCTGATAAATTAGTTGGTTTTATTATTGTTACTTAGGTTTTGTTTGTTTTGAGACAGGCCTGAAATTCACTCTGTAGCCCAGGTTAGCTTCAAACTCATGATCCTCCTGACTCAGTCTCCTAAATCCTGGTAGTGGAACCATATACTGCTATATCTGGCTCAAGTTATTTATTTATTTGTTTTTAATTATATGTATGTAAGTGGATTTTTTACATGTATAGATGCTTACCATGTGCATATCTAGTGCCCAAGGAAACCACAAGAGAGTTTCAGATCCCTAGAACTGGACTTACTAATGTTTGCAAGACACCACAAGGGTGCTTAGAACTAAACTCCAGTCCTCTTCCAAAGTAGCAAGTGCTCTTAACTTCGGGCAGAACCAGGCAAGAGAGAGAACCCGGTCCAGCAGAGCCTCTCGGGGCTGAGCCAGATGGTGAGTGTCGCTCAGATCTCCTGCCTCTGGAAAATAACTACCCTGAGCCAAGAGTTTGTCAAAGAGGAACCCATTTTATTGTCTCAATCTTTTCTTTATAAAGGGCTGAGAGAGGAGGTGGAGTTTTCTGCTGAGGTGAGATGACATAGGGGGAGGGGAAAGTTGACGAAGACTTTGAGGTGACTTGCTGGAGCCAACAAAGTTACTCTACATCAGCAGGAGCTAGGCAAAGGCAGACTTAAGCAGGTCATGCTGAGTCACGCCAGTACTGAAGCGACTGAGACAGTTTACAAAACTCAGCCAGGCTTGGCTCTCAAGGCTCAAACCAGGGCCAAATAGGGCCCAACACTGAGCCATATTCCAGCCCCCAGTAATTGTTTCTAAGGTGTCTTTCATTCTTCTTTTCCATTCCTTGGTCTTTCCATACCTTCCTCAAAGCTAGAGATGCAAAATGGAAATTGGAGGAGGGTCGCAATCAAGAAGCCAGAGTGGTATTAATATGGGAACCGGGAAGAGAAGCGTAGCTCAGGACTAGAACAAATGCTTTGAGCAGGTCCTGAGTTCAAGTCTTACATCACACAGAATTTTTCACGAGGATTTGGGAAATGAAGAGGCTCATTGTGGTGGCCATCTTTGCATCTCAGAGCCTATGGAATGGTGCAGATAGTGTGGGAAAAGTCCAGCCGGTACAACGGTAAACACCAGTGGCTGAGATGCCTCATAGTGGCTGAAAAGCATCTGCCTTCCAAACTGACTCAGAGCAGCACCACTGCTCAGTGAGAATAAGCTTACTATGGTTCATACTGGAGTGTGGGACGTAAAAGAATGGTGCTTTCCGGGGAAGCCATCTCTAGCTTGATAGAGGACCTCTTGCACTCTTCTTTTATAAACTAAAATGTGTGTTTTAGATGTCGTCAAAGGTGAAAAGGCCAAGCCGGTATTTGAGGAGCCACCGAACCCCACAAATGTGGAAGCAAGCCTGCAACAGATGAAGGCCAACGACCCCAGCCTACAAGAGGTCAACCTCAACAACATTAAGGTCTGTCACTTCCTGTACCTCCTGGCTCGCCTGGCAACACAGAGCTGGCTGGGCATCACTGCCTGGCTGCTTTTACAACTGGCTTGTGGTCCTTTCAAGTCACTGATTTCAGACAGAATAATCAAGTCAAAAGAAATGAGTCTATAAGAAGAGTAATTTCTAGAACTTTTTGAAAAGATCCATAGAACTCAGGCCAAACAAAGCATATTGTACCTAATACTAAGTAACCACATCAACTTTTCTTTTTTCTCTTTCTTTTCTTTCTTTTCTTTCTTTCTTTCTTTCTTTCTTTCTTTCTTTCTTCCTTTCTTTCTTTCTTTCTTTCTCTCTTTTCTTTCTTTTCTTTGTGTGTGTGTGTGTGTGTGTGTGTGTGTGTGTGTGTGTGTGCGCGCGCGCGCGCTATAGCACTCTACCACTTAGCTATACCCCCAGTCCCCTCACACAGTTTCAAGTGTCAGAATGTCAGAGTAACTTAGAAGGGTAGTTGGCACAGGCTCTCAAGTGAGACTGTGGTGAAGCTGCCAGTCCAGGCTACGGTATCCGAAGGATCTACTTCTAAGGTGGCACCCCCATGCAAAAGACCTCACTTTCCCACTACGTGGGCCACTCTTTAGTGCTACTTGAGTGTTCTCACACAACCACATCTGGCTTTCCCCAGAGACAATGACCCCAGAGTGAAAAGGGTCAAGAAGCTAAAGGCTTCATAGTTAGAAGTAATTGCTTTTCTTGCAGAGTACCCAAGTTCAGTTCCCTGCACCCATATCAAGTGCCTCACAACCGCCTATAACCCACATCCAGGGGATCCAATACTTCTGGCCTCTCTGGGCACCCATTCTACCTGTGTGCCCCTTAACAACACACACAGTATTTTCCATGACCTGGTGTCTGAAGTCACAGACGGTCACTGTCATTCCCACCTTGTTCTTTTTGGTGATAAGTCTTGCTGCTGCCGCTCTAGTTTGCAGTGTGAGCCTAAAATAAGGTAGACTGAAGTCTCAGGCGGTAGCTGACTTTATTTGGTACATCAGACAATTTATGCTCTGAGGGTTAAGAAGAGTCACCCGAGTGAAGTATAGAGTCCCAAGGCCAGAAGCACGTGGCAAAACACATTTGTTTCCATAGAAGCATGCAAATAAATGACAGTAGCCGATCGATCGTAATGAATAATCTAAACTAGACTCACTCCTAACTGCTACACCTGGGAGAGGCACGAAAGCACCTTCCAAGAACAATGCATGTTCTAAAGGAGCAGAGATTACATGACTCTCGTCTTGTCGACTTGGAGCTTTTCTCACAGGGTCTCACAAATCTCAGCCAGCTTTGCTCGTGGACCGCATTCTGACATTGCGCTATGGAAGGAAGAGAAGGAGACAAGAGGAGCGTGAGCAAATATGACTTGCCTATGGCCTGATTTAGTCACTCTCTTCAGTTGGCTGGTCGATGACTCGGTTGGCTAGTTTGAGACAAGGTTTCACTGTGTTGCTGAGACTGGCTGTAAACCCTTCAAACTCGATATGTAAACCAGGCTGATTTCAAATTCTCCAGCCTCCAGCCTCTACTTCCCTAAAGAGTAGGTATAGGTTTGGTTTGTTGGCTCTTATTGAGCCGATCCCTAGCATATAATACTATTTCTAATGAGTTTTTTCTTCTTTTTTTTTAAATTTATTCTTCTCTCAAACGATATACCCTGACTGCAGACCCCCTCCCCTTGGCTCCTCCCAGATCCGCTGCTTCTCCATTTCCCTTCAGAAAAGAGCACTCCTCCGGGGTTATCAACTGAACCCAACATAGCAAGAAGCACAACAAGACTAGGCACAAACACTCATGTCAAGGCTGGGTGAGGCATCCCACGAGGAGGAAAAGGATCCAGCAAGCAGGCAGAGTCAGAGCGACCACCCCACCCCCAACTCCAACTGTCAGGACTCTCACAAAAATGGCAAGCAAAACCACAGCGGATAGGCAGAGGGCCTGATACAGATTCATGCAGGCCTGCTTAGTTGGCTCTGTAGGTTGTGTTCTCCTGGTGCTGTGGACCCCTCTGGCTCCTACTGTCTTTCCTCCCTTTCTTCTGTGGGGTCTCCTAATGTTTGCCTGTGGGTTCCTGTATCTGCACCTGCTCTCATCAGCTGCCGCCAGAGAAAGCCTCTTGCCTCTCTGATAAAGGTTGGCCTAGGCAGTGATCTATGATTACAGCAGAATATCATTAGAAATCACTTCATTGGCTTGCTTTTATTTTTTAATTAATTAATTAATTAATTTTGCCAATCCTGTTTGGTTCTACCCTAGATCTCTGGGCCATCCAGTTCCTGGCTATCTAGGAAGTTTTGGGCTAGGGCTCCCTCGCCTGGTGTGGGCCTCAAGTTAGACCAGCCATTAGTTGGCCACTTCCACAAGCTCTGAGCTACCTTTTCCCCAGCACATCTTTCAGGCAGGACAGGTTGTAACAGGTCGAAGGTTTGTGGCTGAATTGATCCCAGTCCCACCACTGCAAGCTTGCCTGGTCACAGATGGCTAGTTCAGGCTCTGTATCCTCCATTGCTGTGAGTCCTTGTTAGGGTCCCTGTCTTAGTCAGGGTTTTACTGCTATGAACAGACACCATGACCAAGGTAACTCTTATAAAAAACAACATTTAATTGGGGCTAGCTATGAAACCCTGTCTCAAAAAACAAAAACAAAAACAAAAACAAAAACAAAATTGGGGCTAGCTTACAGGTTCAGAGGTTCAGTCCATTACCATCAAGGCAGGAACATGGCAGAATCCAGGCAGGCATGGTACAGGAGGAACTGAGAGTTCTACATCTTCATCTGAAGGCTGCTAACAGAATGCTGACTTCCAGGAAGCTAGGATAAGGGTCTTAAAGCCCATACCCAGTGACACACCAACTCCAATAAGGCCACACCTTCTAATAGTGCCACTCCCTGAGCCAAGCATATACAAACCATCACATTCACCCTCATAGGTCCCAGGAAGTTTCCACTGTACTAATGTTCCACATTGTCCCCAATTCCAGTTATATCTCCCCATTCTCTTTCTCTCTATCCCTCTTTACCCCTGACCTGACCCCTCCTGTTTTTAACTATGTGTATAGGTATCTTATGTGAGTATGTGTACACAACACAAGTGAAATTAATTGTGGAGGCCAAGAAGGGTATTGGATTCTGGAGCTGAAATCACAGGCGATTGTGAGCTACCCAACATGAGCGCTGGGAACTGAACGCAGGTCCTCTGCAAGAGTAGCAAGTGCTGTCCATTGATGAACCATCTCACCAGCATCAATAATACTGTTCTTATTGAGTGTGCATGATGTGTTATATCATTGGCTACTGAAAATTTATTATCTCATTTGCTCCTCAGTGGGAATTGAGGAGAGTCAGTTGTGGCCACTCAGCTTAGCCATCATGTAGCCAGGCTCACGACCATTGCTGCCCCTTGCTGCTTGCCACTTACATCTACAGTAATAGGTGATTTGTGTATGTGATTTATAAGAAATAGTCCACATATACATCCATGCATGGAAAGCACTCATAAAATACAAATAATAAATCTAAAAATAAAAAGAAAGGAATACAAACAAATGTGTTAGCTCATACCTTGTGTCCAAAGGATCCACTCCCAACGTGGCACTCCTATGTGGCTGTGTGCAAGAGACCTCGCTTTGTAAAGATGCTGCCTTGTGGAGGTGGAAGCAGGAAATCACCGTGAGTTCAAGGGAGCTTTGGCAACCTAGTGAAATTGAGGCCAGATTGAAGCCAGCCTGGGTTCCAGGAGACCCAGTTAAGATCCATCCGGTCTTCACTTAGGATGTTAGAGTAAGAGACAAGCACTGACCACATGTTGTCAGTACATTGTGGTAAACCTCAAACGGTTATGGAATTGTAGGAAAGGAAAAATTTGAAGCTGCCTAGAACTCATAAACCAAAGAGGAAATAATTCAGGCAGCTCTTCAGAGGTAAATAAAAAGACAACAGGAGTTTTCAGGCCAAGGAGAAAAGCATATCTTAAGGGTACGTGTGTGAGAGACCATGGTTGTTAACCTGTCCTAGAATATAGGACAGAAGGGGAAAAAAAAAAAAAGAAAAATCTTTTGAGTTACACTCCTTTATTGGACACTAGGAGGCGCTATTCACTCAGAATAGCTTAGTTCTCACATGGATTTAAAAAAAAAAATTTTTTTTTTTAAAGAAGATACGCAATCAGCCATCTAAGTATAGGTGCTATACTCAAAAGTTGCAGGGGTCTTGCCAGTGGTGGAGCTCAGCAGCAGAGCACATGCTTAGTACACGTGAGACCTTTCAATCAAAACTGAAAACAACTGGGGATGAGTGGGAGCACAGTGGGAGCGGTCCATAACTAACCTTGTCTTCTGTGCTTAGAACATCCCAATTCCAACCCTGAAGGAATTTGCAAAGGCTCTGGAGACCAACACCCACGTGAAGAAGTTCAGCCTGGCTGCCACCCGCAGCAATGACCCCGTGGCCCTTGTAAGTGACACTTGAAACACGAGACGAAGTCATCTAACTCCCTGGCGACTATTTTTAGGTTTTTCTTATTGTTTTAGATTAGCCAGCTCAGCTTTTTTGTTGTCTTGAGATAGGATCTTGTTGTGTGACCTGGGTTTTGAACTCACTATGTGCCTTGGACTGATCTTGAATTCCCAGTAATCCTCCTGCCTCGGCTTGCCTAGTGCTGAAATCTCAGGCATAAAGTCACCCATTCCTCGATAATTTATTTTATCAATTGAAAGTCTTAGATCTGGTCAACTTAATCTAACAAACTTACGGTCCCGGGGCACAGGCTGAGAACCTACACTGCAAACACATTGGCTTAAGTGGATTCTTGTCAGCGCTGTACTTTCCAAACAAGAACAAGTCAGGCGTCTTGGCATTTAACTAAATAAATATTTAGAGTTTGTTCTGTGTTGAGAAAAACCATTTTGAAACTTTCCCTCCTACAGTAACTTTCTGTAACAGTCATCAGATGTTATAATCCCCTCTCCAAAACTTACTTGAACTTGGCACACATAAAAAACGTCAGAATGTGGTTTTATCTTAATCTTTATGTGCATTAATATGCCACGCATACTTTAAACAACCAAAAATAATGAAACATTCTGTTTGACATTCAGTTAATTTGAGTGTGGAAAGAAAAATAATAACCAAAACCCTCGCCCTTTTATGCATTTGGGGTAATCTAGCCAAACAAGACAGCTACTTAGCCCAAGTAAATGCCTTAGCTATCACTGCTTCGCTGGGACTCAGTGAATGCAGCTCGAAACGCCAAGCTTTTCCTGCTTACCTCACCCGGTCATCACTATAGTACGCCAAATATGTGCTGTTGTTAGTGCCCTCGATAACATAAGAGAGGCTAGATTATCCCAGGTGTGGCAAGGAACGACAGAGCCAAGAATCACCACCAGGTCTTTCTGGTTCCATTACACTGAATTTACACACAGAGAGCCCCGCTTGTTGTTGATAGGGTGTCTGGGAATCAACCTGAGAGTTTACCACACCAGCCACTCATTCTCAAATCAAACTAGAAAAACGAAGGACCTGGCATGATGGTTCGATTTAAAGTAGCAGTCTTAGGCTGGAGAGATGGCTCAGCGGTTAAGGGTGCTTGCAGCTTTTCCAGAGGACCTGAGTTGATTCAAAGTACCCACTTCAGACAACTCACAAGTGTTTGTAACTCCAGCTCCAGGGAATCTGATGTTTTCTTCTTGCACCCTTGGTACCTCACACATATGGAGCAAGACATACTTTTAGGCAAAACACCCATATGTATAAAATAAAAATAAAATCTAAAAAATTAAAGTATATATAGATACGTCTGGGTATGTAGATATAACTTAGGACTATAATGAGGTATTATTCTACATTCTTTTATTCATACTATGTCTTTGAAACCCATGATGTGTTTTATATTTATAGCACATCAGTTCAAACTAGCTTGTTCTCAAAGGTTTAGTAGCTACATTTCTTGTGGCTACCATTTGATTAGCAGTGAAGCTATGTATGTTGGGTTCTGTTTGTTAGATTTAAAAGATGTATTTTAATTTTTAATTAAAGTGTGTGTGTGTGTGTGTGTGTGTGTGTGTGTGTGTGTGTATGTGTGTGTGTGTGAGTTCAGGTGTCACTTGAAGTGCAGAAGAAGGTAACTCCTGGAGCTGGAGTTACTGGTGGTTGTGAGGTGGGTGCTAGGAATTGAACTTGGGTCTTCTCCAAGAACAGCATGTGCTCTGAACTGCTGAGCCATCTTTCTAGCCCCAGGAAATCATAGTTTTGTTTAATCCCATAGAGTGCAGAAAGCAGATCTTTCCTGGAGACATGTATTTCTACTCTAATCATTTATGTAACATTGAGGGAACCACCTGTGTTTTTCTGACACTCTATCCCAGCACGTGGAATAGATGCTCAGATATTCGCTGAACCAAAGTGAACCTGCGTGTAATAACTCCAAGTTATGTTTGGCTGCATAGGCTCCATTTTATTCAGTTTGAGAAAAAGCATTTTCTCAAGTTTAAGATAAAGTGGCATGATCTTGACTGCCTGCCAGGAGGTTGTGCAAGTTTTTATAAAGAACTAATTGCCCAGGCTGGAGAGATGGCTCAGCAGTTAAGAGCACTGACTGCTCTTCCAAAGGTCCTGAGTTCAAATCCTAGCAACCACATGGTGGCTCACAACCATCCATAACAAGAACTGACTCGCTCTTGAGGAGAGTCTGAAGACAGCTACAGTGTACTTACACGTAATAAATAAATAAATCTTTAAAAAAAAACTAATTGCTCTGAAATTTCTTTATTCTGGGACTGAAAGTTAATGCCAAAGCTTGGTGTGTCCCATAAGGAAGGGCTTTCCGCACTCCCATTCCATGCTCTGGTAAAAATATGTACATTTAATTTTAAGATCAAGTATTAAGCAGAGCATGGTGGCCTGTGCCTCTAATCCCATCACTTGGGAGGCAGAGGCAGGTGGATTTCTGAGTTCAAGGTTGGCCTGGTCTACAGATGAGTTCCAGGACAACCAGGGCTACACAGAGGAACCCTGTCTCAAAACTAACAAACAACAACAACAACAACAACAACAACAATGAAAAACAACTGTTGAATAAATGTGTGTACCCTGAATTGCATAGTATGCTATTCCATCAGCTTACCACCCATCCCTGTGCTTTCAGTTCTAACGCTGTCAATACATAGGATTTTTATTCTGCCCCAGTGATTCTCAGCTCAAGAGCTCTTTTGCTCCCAGGGCACACTGGCAGTGGCTGGAGAGGTTTGAGGTTGTGATGAGGACATATGCTGCTGGTATTTGTAAGGCCTTGGAAGCCTGAGAGGCTGCTAATGGGATACCCATGGCAAAGGGATCTCC
Source organism: Montemys delectorum (assembly GCA_019843815.1). Lineage (NCBI taxonomy): Eukaryota > Metazoa > Chordata > Mammalia > Rodentia > Muridae > Montemys > Montemys delectorum. The sequence continues at coordinate 11,040 of JADRCD010235535.1, forward strand.
AGGCCCAGGTCTTAGCCACGCAGAGGTTGAGAAAGCTGCCTAGTCTCCTGTGGAATTCCTTCTCTTCTTTCTTCCTGTTTTAACTGCCATTAAGATAATTAAGATAGTTTAGGGCTTCCTTGGTCTACTCCCTAGAAGCAATCAGTATTAGCAATTTGTTTTTCGTTCTTCCACTTATTGTCTTTATGACTTTAATTAAAGTGGCTGCCAATCTCAACTGTTCATACACTTGAGGACAGAAGGCCAGGTCTCAGCCTTAGAGATCCTGTTTATGTTCATCTGGACGGGGCCAAAATATACTCTGTGTGTGTGTGTGTGTGTGTGTGTGTGTGTGTGTGTGTGTGTGTGT
>JADRCD010235537.1:0-23627 GCA_019843815.1 Montemys delectorum
ACTTAATCATGAAAAACATTTTTCTAAATTGCATTTACCCAGTCAATTTCTTCTCCCAAAACACACTTTGTATTTTTCCCCTAATTTTTTGGTCATGGACATCATATGCTTAAAATTAATGAATGCAATTCTACATAATTTTATGTTCATTAAAAAAAGATATACTAAAGTATGATGTTGTACAGTGAAACTTTAATCAATTGTTAATAACATACCCAACTTCTTTCTGGAACTGGATTATAATTTTCAGATAGTGATAGGTCCACAATTCTTTGTGCCTTTATGTGGTGGGTGGAGTCAAGATTTACTTTATTCACTATTCTCTATCAATGCTTTCTCTATCACTTCTGTAAGTGTAGAAACTTGACAAACCTTATTGTTTAAGCTTTTGCACATGGTGTTTGTCAATTACGATGGCCTAAATATTTTCTTAATGGTTGTCTTCAAGCTCCTGACCTTTTACTAAATAATATAAAAACAGAAAGGAGTATGCTTTAGCACACAGTGATGTTTCTCCTACATAGACTCAAGAGCAGTAAGTAGTTGCAAATATGTATATAGTGGTCAGTTATATTAATCAAGAGATGAGCTTTGAATATTTTGTACAACTATAATGAATTGGATAACACTGGCTGTGAATAATAAGTGGTTTGCAAAATTGAGAAAATATAATCGCTTTATTAAGCTGAAACAGAGTAACTAAAGTTCACCTTTTTATCCAACACTTCATCACAGAAACAACTGATTTGTTTTCTAGATCCCCTCAACTATAGTTATACAACATCATGTAAGACTTTGTGTTTGAATATGATGAAATTTCAGCATGTACTTCTATTGTTATTGCTTGTTTCTTCAGTTAGAGCTAATGATAGTATCTATCATATATGGTATTTAATGAATAAAAGCTAATGTGAACTATACTTGTTCCCAAATACATGATAGTTCCAAATCATCTAGACGACTCTCAGCAGGCTGGGATAAAGTCTTTTAATGACTGTACACATTGATAGTGTCTGAGTGATTTATCCTGGGAGGTGGTATAAAGAAAAGGCATATTAACTTGCTGTTAAATAAACAATATTTAGTTTTCTTCCTGTCTTGGAAGAACACACTATAATTAATATTCTGTGAGAATGGAGCATCTTTTCTCCATAGAATTGGAAAACAGAAAGATGGTTCTTCTCTCCGCAACCCAGAATGAAATCTGGCTGCATCTTGTTCACTGTCTTGTGTTTATAGACAAATGGGTGAGCAGCTGCCTATATTGCTGTTAGCTGAAATGCCCAAGAAAGGGGAGGGAGAACCCGTGAAGATGATATCCAGAGGTTAGGCAAGGCCCCCGGTTGGGGGAGGGGGCCACCCACTCATCTCCAAACTTTTACCCAGAATGTCTCCTGTTTAAAGGAAATATGGGGACGAAGTGTGGAGCAGAGACTGAAGGAAAGGTCATCCAGAGACTGCCCCACCTGGGGATCCATCCCATAAACAGACACCAAACCCAGACACTATTGCTGATGTCAAGAAGTGCTTGCTGACAGGAGCCTGTTGCAGCTGCCTCCTGAGAGGCTCTGCTAGAGCGTGACAAATAGAGAGGTGGATACTCACAGCCAACAATTGAATGGAGTATGGAGTACCAAATGGAGGAATTGGAGAAGAGACTGAAGGAGCTGAAGGAGTTTGCAACCCCATAGGAAGAACAACAATATCAATCACCCAGAGCTCCCAGAACTCCTAAGGACTAAATTACCAACTGAAAAGTACCGATGGAGGGACCCATGGCTCTAGCCACGTTTGTAGCAGAGGATGGCATTGTCTAGCATCAATGGGAGAAGAGACCCTTGTCTTGTGAAGGCTCTATTCCTCAGTGTAGAGGAATGCCAGGGCTAGAGGTGGGAGTGGGTGTGTGGGTAGGTGAGGAAGCACCCTCATAGAAGCAGGGGGATGCTGGGATAGGATAGGATAGGGTGTTTCTGGAGGAGCAGCCAGGAAAGGGGATAACATTTGAAATGTAAATAGAAAAAAAATTCAATTAAAAAAAGGAAATTAGTATGGTTGTACTTTAATAAATGTATTCAATTTCAGTAGACCTTAGGTTGTTAATTCTAGTCAGTTTAAAATAAGTATCTAAGCAATTTAAGAAAAACGCTACCTGTTACCTAATTATCTATGTGATTCTGAAAGATTGGGCCATCATTCAGACCTTGGTATTTAACCAAATGCTCCTGTGTGTGTGTGTGTGTGTGTGTGTGTGTGTGTGTGTGTGTGTGTGTGTGTGTGTGTTTGGAAAGAATTAACTTGAGAAATTACTTTTACTGTTAATATTGTGCTTTTCTACTGCCTGTCTTTGTGGGTTGATCTTTGTAGAATAGGTCTTTAAAAAGTATCTGCTTATAGCAATGTGGTACTGAAAGAATTGAACAGTTATGATACCTTCTTGGTAATGATTTATCATTTTTCTAATTTGAAAAACTAACACTTAAAAGGAAGATTTACAAATTCTCTTCTTGAGTATATATACCATTTAGTCATCTGGAGGGAGAATGAGCAAATATACTGACTTTTTAGAAGAAAATGTACATTGGATAATTAAAAAGGTTTTGTCTTCACTTACATTATTTCTCTAGAATACATTTTGATTTGAAGAAGATATTCCTTGGACCTATTATCACTTGTCAAATCTTTGTTATATGATGTCTTGTAGCTGTGAATTGTTAATCCTCTCTGAGCTCCCTGTAGGTGATCACACTTCTTGTCACCTACCAGAGTTCTCTGGATTCATGAATGAAATCACACACACTTGCATCCTTTATATTTTGATATGCCTTGACTAGCTCAATGGATGGGCACTTCCAAACCTCCCCATGGCTCGCACACACTCCCCTCCTCCAGTACTTTATCTTTGGTGCCCTGTTTCCTTCTGGTCAGCCCTCCCATGGGGCTCCTTTCCTTTTGCATCTACACTTAGCTGTCTCACTCTCCTGTTTCTTCACAGTGTGGTTAGTCCTATGTCCCTCTCATGGATGCATCCTTTCTTCTTCCCTTTGTCCCTTGTCCTAAAAATCTTAAAGTATTGCCTCTGTCCCTCTGCCCAGCCACTGGACACTGACTCTTTATTGATCAATCAAAAACCACTTGGGGATAGAGACAGTGGGACATGTAGATTCTTATGTGATTTTGGCAGTCAGATTAAGACAAAGCATTAGAACCAATCCCCAAACAATGTCTAGATAATATTTGAGAAGTTTAACATGAAAACTTCATCATCAACACTGGCTGTGTGTCACATAGTGAGACACTGAAGTCTGGCTTGTGGAGAAATATTCATACTTCCAGAATAGAAGATAAATATATTTTTAGAAATAAGTTCTGAAAAACTTTATTAGTAATAGTTCGATGCTGACTAAGTCAAAGGCAGACCTGTCTCTTAAGCAAATACTTGAAGTTATTAAGCTACAGGAAATTGCAAGCTGTCTTTTCCATTTCCTCCCATAAACACAGCAGACGACAATAAAGCGACAGACTTTGCAACCATTGATTAACTGTTAAGTCAATGTAAATGTTCATCTAACCTCTGGTACATTGACTATTTGCATATGTACACAGAACACATTAATTGGTTTAAACTCAAGGGATAAAGCTAATCTTAGAATAGAATAATCTTAGATATTCTTATAATATGCTTATGTTAGTGTTGCTCTTTGAGATTGCATAAAACTAGCGTTTCTCAGTTTATCTAGATATTTGTATGTCCCAACACAGTAGTGGCTTGTCATGAGGAGTCATTTACACTCAGCGGGGTTCACTGGATCCTCCATCAACAACATTCATGGAAATCTGATTACACAACCAGACTGTGAACAGAACGAAAACCTTATTACCTTATTGCTAACCCAGATTGGATCTAGGAACCACCTTTATTCTGCTATGTCCTGTGGGATGTTTTCCATGCAGAATATCACCCTCCACCCCTGGAGTTGTGCAAAGTAGCCCTTTGTATAATACGCAGTTCTAGGCCCAGGCAGTTCTCTGTTCACAGTAGCAGCTGCTATTTTCTCATATTACAACACAGCTGTAATGATTAAAGCATACATGTGGAGTCAGACTGCCTGGCTTCATATTTTTATATGCTTTGTTACATTCTTTACTTATTATACATTCATATAGCAATTATTATCATTATTATTTGCCATGCACTATCACAACCATATTTATAAATATTAAGCCATGTGGTCCTCATAAGGGCAGAACCAATATTCCAGCCTACACAGTCTGGACTAGTGCCCATGTCTTCAACTTTTTCTGAGGGACATTGGGAAGGTAGTTCAGTTTCTGGAAAATACAGACAAAATGGCATCTTTATTATATTTCTTTGGAAGAATTCATGATTTACTACCTGTAAAATATATGAAGGAGTACTTTGCGCTTAGTATCCTGTGACACCACCAGGTTTCCTGTAGGCTATGTTAGAATTGGTCTCAACATTATCAACAGTATGTTATATTTCTTTCCTTCCTTTTTAATATGGTTTGGGGCTTTGCTTTAGTTTTGGTTTTATTTCCTAAACTGAATTGACTGTCATTAAGTCTTCCATTCCAGCTCTTTTACAGAAAGAACCGTGCCTATTCAACTATAAATCTCAATCAAGAACCGTGCCTACTCAACTGGTAAATCTCAATCAAGAGCAGTGCCTGTTCAACTGGTAAACCTCAATCTGTATATGATTGCTTGTTGGCATTTGAAACAGCCTTTGAATGATCTACAAAGATGCTGGGTTAAGGACTGGCAAGAGGACTAAGTGACAAAAAGTGATTTCAAAACAAGCCTGAGAAATGGGAGTTCAGTTCTTGGAACCCAATCAAGAGAGAGAACTGACCCTCAAGAACTGTCTTCTGACCACCACAGATGTATGCTGTGGCATGCACATGCCTACATTTATGTATATACATAATAAAACCACAAAAATGTATGCATAAACACTAATAAATAAAATAAAAGAATCGCTCCTGGGTTTGTAGATTCCTGTCAATGGGTCAGCAACATGTAGTTAGGATTATAGCCACATTACTGAATAATAATAATAATAATAATTAATAATAATAATAATAATAATGTGACTGAGAGCCAATTATGGAAAAAGCTTTTCTTTAAATACAAACACATACTTAACAGATGCTCCTATAGTCATTATTATGAAGGTATGCTTTTTGTACATTTAAAATATACTTTATATATGTGAGTATTTTGCCTTCATGTATATCTATGCACCACATGTGTGTTTGGTGCTCCTGGTGGGCAGAAGAAGGTGTCAAGTCTTTAGGAACTAGAGTTACAGATGGTTGTATGATGCTATGTGGGAGCTGAGAATTGACCGTGATCTTCTGGAAGAACAGCAAGTGCTTTTAAACAGTGAGCCGTATCTGCAGCCCTTGTGTATCACAATTTTAAGTACTTTCAATGTATACTCTTCTCATTATGAAAATACTTTGTTCTTCAATTTTCCCAGTTATGCAATCTGCTTAAGAGTTGACTATGCATTCTATATTAGTGAAATGCTGATCTGTTCCAAACAAGTTCATGCACCAGCTGTCTAGGCTTATTTGCAAAAGATCAAACTTAATAATATATTACATTAGATACTTGTTTTTATTTTACTAAAAGTTTAATTACTCTTTGTATTATAATACATAGTAGTGTCCTTTTATGGCATTTAATATTATTTGCTGTTTTTCATTAATTTTGTTGATTAGGTAAATATATAAATTTGCAAATAGAGATGAGTCACTGTTCAGATAAAATAATTCAGTTGAGAGTGGGCGAGAAGGGAGAAACCAAATGGCTCCCAGGCATTGCTCTAAGTTCAACAGAAGAGACTGAAACTATGTGAGAGTGTGAATAATCTCTGTTGTCATTATGTGGGTTGGAAAGGATTCTTTAAAATGCAAAGAGAAGGCAGAGAGGCTCACTCTAGTTTTACTAAAGGATTGATTCTCTGGAGGCTGAGACATAAATCGAGTGGCCTTAGTGGACAGATAGTTAAGGATGACAGACTTTAAAAATAAATATTTTCCTCCTAGGTGTTGAGGACAGAGTAAACTTCAACCAGGAAAAATGAAACCCTCCTATATTTGTCACTTTCTTCAAACTCTCCATGGGAGAAGTTAGAGATAACCCTTGAGGGATCAACACAGCTGTGCCAGATTGTATTAGTGAGAATGAAAGGTCAGTGGAGGCAAAATACATAGTCAGTGAACACATTAAGTTGTTTCTAGAGCCTCCTTCGGGTCTGATGAGGCTGGGAATGGAGGATTAGGTAGGCAGGGACAAAGATTTGACTCTGTTTAGCTTATTTGACCTACTTGTATCCAAAAGGTGGGAAAAGAATTTAGTCTGTATTCATTTCAAGGAGAGCACAGAGAAATATGGCCTTTATTTATTTATTATTTGTTTGTCTGGTCTTTTTAAATTATTATCTTTAATCTTAATTTTTTTACAATCCAGTAGTTATTCCCCTCCTGTTCTGCCCTCAGAAAAATTCTTCACTCCATTTTTCCTTCCCCATCTCCAAGAGGATTTCCCCACTAACACCTGCCAGGCCTCTCTATTCCACGGGGCCTCAAGTCTCTCAAGGGTCCTTTCTCATTGAGACCAGACCAGGCCTTTAAACACATTTCCTGATCACATGGAGTGAGTGTATAATACCACAAGAGGTAGTGATCCTTAGATGAGCATGGGCATGAACATAAATAAAAATGTGTTTTGGGACCATGTGAGGGAATTGTTTATTGCCATTCTTTTATATTCTACTGTATGATTTTCTTCCTTCAATCATGGATACTACCCAATAGTGTGCTGGGACAAACAGGGCATCATCCTCAACCTCCTCACTCCTTCGCATCCCTAAGGCTTTTGTAACATGAAGATTAGAATGACACCTTTGTCTTATATGTCTTAGTTCTAGCCATCACGAAAGAAGGAAAGGAAAAGACAACACTTTTAGGATGTTTGTCTTTGTTAAAATCCATCATTTGCTCTCTTCATTTTGCTTCATAAGTCATGATACCTTGGACTTACTCTCATCTAGTCCTCCAAATTTCAAGTCAATGCAAATTAAACCAGTAAAGATTTGAGTTAAGGAAAACTTGCTGCTAATGGTGATTTGGTCTCACATTGTTTTTTGCAAATATAGCTTTATGTCTGTCCTGTGAAGTTTATTGTGGAAAGCATGGGGTTTGGTCTTCAGTCAATGCCCTGTGGTCATCCCCATAAAAGCCAGACAACTTTGAGGATCACAACATAGAATCAAGGTAGTGATTCTGGAAAACATTTTTTAAAGTAGTGTTCTGGTAAGAGGACCGTCTGTTTTCTCCAATGGGTCACTGGGTAGGATCTCAACTGCAGTCCAGGGCAGGTCGCATTCACACGATGCAGTCCAGGGCAGGTCGCATTCACACGAAAAGATAGCCAACATAAAATGGACTCTTTGTTTAGTTTTTTGTCTTTTCCTATTTATTTATTTATTTATTTATTTATTTGCTTGCTTGTTTTGGTGGGCTTTTCATAATGCTTTGGCATCTTTTGCATTATTGGCTTTTGTTTGTTTGGTTTTCACTGTTGTGCTTTTTTAATTTTTAAAGAGAAAGAAAGAACACAGAATTGACTAGGTGGGGAATGAGTAAGATCTGGGAGGATTTGGGATAGGGGAAACATGTTCAAAATATATTGTATGCAAAATATTTGTAAATGAAAATATTGCCTTAGACACAAAACAAATGAGTTAAAATCAGGAATGGGGTATTTCTGAATCAACAGTTTTGAATCCCTGATAATTTTAATGTCTAACAATAGACCAACCCTCCTAGGGAATTAGATTAGTGTGAACTAGCCTTGAATGTTTCATATTACTTGGTTTATCTATATTTCTTTAGTTGACAAACTCTTCTGATTTGAGTAGACTATTGTTATTGCTGTCCACAAGGCTTCCTGATATCAAGTTTATTCTGAATTTTTGATATAATTTTTAAAAAAATCTGTTTATTATGAGTTAGTATTTTTATTAGGTATGGAATAACTAATATTTATGTCATTTATGTCACCAGTTACAAAACAATACAGACATAAAATAATGAAAATTTAATGATACAGTTATTGATTTTAATTCATTTTTAAATGGTATTTAAGTCAAAATAAACACACATTAAATTTTAATTTTATATTTACTTCCTTTCCCTGGAAGTATTTGAGTAGACTGAGCATGAGAAAAATTTGTCTGATCTTCTTCTTCTTCTTCTTCTTCTTCTTCTTCTTCTTCTTCTTCTTCTTCTTCTTCTTCTTCTTCTTCTTCTTCTCCTTCTCCTCCTCCTCCTCCTCCTCCTCCTCCTCCTCCTCCTCCTCCTCCTCCTCCTCCTCCTCCTTCTTCTTCTTCTTCTTCTTCTTCTTCTTCTTCTTCATTATATAGCCCTGGCTGGTCTTGAACTGAGGTCTAGGCTGGCCTAAAACTCACCTGTCTCTTGAGTGATGGAAATACGCATTCTACACCCACCATAAATAAAGTAATTTCACTAAAGATATTTTTATATGTACTTGCAGGGTTAGGTTAAACAGAATACAACTTTGAATTATTTAAAATATTTTTAAGTTGATGGAAAAATAGCACACATAATCCATACACTTCAAAAGCTAGTTAAAATTTGTTTAATTTCTAAACCTTTCTTTGTAGGGGGAATTTTTATTTTTTCTTCATTGCTTATCTTTAAGTACTTTGCCCTGTAGCTTCAGAGGCACCCTTTTCTATGTGTTTGATATTTAATTATTATAATGTAGTTAAGATACAATTTAATTTTGTTGTTTTTTTCTTGAATTGTTTATCTCATAATTTCATTACATTTCATTTAGTGCAATTATAACTTGTACTCATTAAAAATATACACTTTTTATATTGCCTTTATTATGGGTGATATATTTTATCACTTAACAGAATATCGCTTGGGGTACTCTAATGCTTTTATAATCCTTAAGTTATTTCAATATATGAAAGATGTGGGAGTTAAGCCACTTAATATGATTTTAATGTTCTAAATAAACAGATAATGCATTTCTTTTAAATATACTTATGTTTATTAATTATTTGAGAATGTTATATAATGCATTTTGATAAGATCCAGCCCTGACTCTTCTCCCAACTCATTGCAAACTACCTATCACTCCATCATACCAACTTGGTGTCATTTTTTTAAAAGATTAACTCACTGAATTCTATTTGTGTATCCTTATGGGTATGGGATCATCCATTGGCTCTTGGTGGATTTCCAGGGACCATATCCTTAAACAAAGGTGACTTTCCCTCTTCCAGAAGCCATCAACTCTCAATAGCTCCTGATGAGTTAAGGGTGTGGCTTTGTTGAGCTCTCACTTCCAAGCTGAGATGTCATTTGGCCTGATTTTGTGCAGTCTTTTCCAGGCAGCCATAGCTTCTGAGAGTTCATGAGTTCAGTGGTTCTGTCATGTCCAGAAGATACACATCCAGCCTTCCATGACATCTGATTCTTCTAATGTTTCCATATAATTTTTCAGGGTTATTTCTAAGTCTTCAGAGGAGGGTAGATGTCCGATCTGTGGCTGAACAATTGGCTGACACTAACTCTGGTCACATTGATCAGCTGTGAGTTTCTATATCAGCCACCATCTACTGCACAAAGGACTTCTTTACAAAGGACTGAAAGCTGTACTAATTTAAAAGGATAGATATCGGAATTTATAGGGCAGTCTGAAACTGTGTTCCAAGTAAGTCATTTTATCCTGTTTTAAATGTTTCACATAACTGAAAAAATCTGGACCCATTTGGCTTCAAGCAAAATCTGATCTCCTACTTATAAATACATATTACTATTGTCCACATTCACATTTGACCATCTGTTGTTCTTGGAATCAAATTTGTCATAAGATTAGCTCTCTTTGTAGTTCCAAAATACCTTCTAGTCTACATTGCTCTTTAAAGTATAATCACTGGTATCCTATCCTATTGAACTCTTTTAAAAATATTTATTTATTTATTTTGTACTCATATGTAGGTCAGGAAACATCTCTTGGAAGTCTCCTTTAATGGTGTAGTTTCTGGGGATTGAACTCAGGTTGTCATGCTTGGTGGCAAGCAAACCTTATCTATTGAGACATATCGCATGCTCCAGTGTATTCATTCCCTTATGCTTCACTATAATTCCCAATGTAAGTCCTAAGCCTAAATAAAACCAGTCATCCTGCATCTTAAAGTGAAGTATATTAACTTTGTCTAGAGTTGTGAACTCTGTCTCTTGTACAATTTCTTCAGAATTTTATAACTACCTATATCCATCATCTCTTACTGCACAGACCAATCTCTCTAAACTTGGTGGCTTGAAACAACCACATTTATTATTTCAGTTTCTGTGAGCTAGGCTACAGGGATTTTCTTCTTGAGTCCTTATTCTTGGGGCTTCTCAAAAGCTTCAAACAGACTTTGGCCAGTATGACAGTAATTGCAGCCTCAACTGGGAGCCTAGTTTCCAGTTCTTCCTGGTGGATGCTGGCAGAAGTCAGCTTCTTGCAGAGTATTGGAATGGTGGGCCCAGATGCTTGCTCGCTATTGGCTGACATCCTCTTTCAGTTTCTTACCACGTGTGTCCGTACAATATGGAGCATTGTATTATTAAGATCTGAAGTAAAGGAGGCTATAAGGAAAGAACGCCAGCAAAAGCAAATTCACGTTTTTAAAAACAATCTGATCATAGAAGCTCCATTCATTCATTTTTGGATATTCTAGTTATTAAAAGTAAGGCATTGTCCAGCCCACATATAAAGACCTGGAATCACTGGGGGCCACGTTAGGAGGCGTCTGCCTCCCTTCCTCAGCTCATTTTGGCTGACTAAACTTTCATTTGTGTTTTTGAAACACAAACAAGTTTTGAAGGTGTGACTTCTGAGAATACATTCACTTTCTGCTTTTTGGTTAAAATAACAGCTATGTGATGTCTTAGGGATTAAAATGTCTCTGCTCTCTATCAGCATTACTCAGTAAAATAGTATCAAGGAGAGCAGAAAAGTTCTGAAGGCAATGGGCTTGGAAAATGGATTTGGTTTTATTTAGTTGTTTTAAATTGCTAATTGTAGATACCCAAAGGCCTTGAAATTGATTCCAGGCAAATATCCTGAAAATTGAACATGTTTCTTTTAATCAGTTAAGGGCATCTTATTTTTACCTGAATAAATGACTTGCTAATGAAATAGCTAGGCTGTTATTTATTGGTCACCTGCTGATTCTGGTGACATAGATAAGGTTTATATTTATGAACAGGCGAAGTGTAAAGCTTAATTCCATAATAAAGAAGTGCAGGAAAAAATTGAATCCTATAAATCTCACTGTCATATCAAAGAAAATCTTTTCAAGATTTCACCCTCACAAAATATAGAATGCACTCCAAAATTAGTTGAATTTTCCGTGTGCTCTATCTTCCTTTGTTGTATCTGATTTTCTGAGATGTGTGTGGGAGCATTCAGGTATTTAAATGATTCAAATTAAAAAGAATTTCCAATGTATTGGGAAAGATTAGAACTACTCTCCTGGGAATGTGGAAATGGCTTCGTAGAAGCATTACATCCGAGTGGATGAAGCAGCTGGTTTGAAAGATGTCAGCTCTGATTCTAGCATTAGCTCTGATTTCCACTGTGACTTGGGTCAACCATGCAGTATCTATGCATGTGCACTTCTCTCTCATTTATAAAAGACAATGCTAAAAGCATCCATCCTGCTTACCTTAGACTGACATTCATCTAAATAAAAAAATGAATGAGTTATTGTCCCATAGTTTCCAATGCAGCACTGATATTTAAAGGAAAAATTTCCCACTCTAAATTCTATCTGGATCGGGAACATTTAAATTAAAATTTTACATAGACAAGAATTTTCATCACCCTAATTGCAGTTACTTCTAGTGCTATTAAACATTGATTAAGCATAAGCTGTAGTTTTAGATTTTCTATATTGGCTTATAATTTTCTGAGATGAAAGAGAAAAAAAAATGTCAATGATATAAAGGCAATCCAAGCCAGAGAATTTTACATTTATGAGAGGGTTAGAAATCAGGAGCCATAAGTCGGGCAGATCTTAAGAATTAAGGTGATGAAGGAAGGCTTCAAAATGGTTTTGGTGTGTGATTGGAAGAATGGATAGGATTTTAAATTGTGCAGGTGATGAATCAGAACTTTTGCTTCGAGAAGAAATGGTCAAAATGCATCTGGGAGAAATGTATAAGCTTTGTGCAGAGGGAGAGGGTTCAGTGTGAGTTACCTTGCATATAAGACACAACTTGCAAAGTGTGCATGTTTTAAGCTGTTAAGTGAACCTGTAATCATACTATGGAGAAGCTTGAAGGTCAGGGGAAGGAATTTTCATGGTACTTTGTGCAACAACAATAATTATTAGGGGTTCTCAGTGATGTAATTAATTCGGGAGAGGCTAAGTTAGGAAGCAGATGTAATAGTCTAGAAGTGATCTGCTACCTTAAGTGTGGTTTTCCCTGCAACCAGCTGCTTAGTAAAGAATTAAATGAACAGGCCTGAAAAGTACTCTCAACATTAAGTAGGTGGTATGAATGACCTAGCATGAATTTTTTCATTAAATTTCTTTGTATTAGATCATTTCTAGCACGCACGCGCCTGTGTGTGTGTGTGTGTGTGTGTGTGTGTGTGTGTGTGTGTGTTCCTTTTGGTAAAATTCAGTTATTTATAAAGAAAAAGTAATTTTTTTATATTTTTCTGTAACATTCTTTTTTTTTTATATACAACCTCTTAATTTTTAAATAAGAACTCCTTTTTAAGAGGCCTGTTTTTCAGATCAATGTATATTGGTTTTCCTCCCTCCCTCCTTCCCTCCCTTCCTTCCTTCTTGCCTTCCTTCCTGCTTTCCTCCCTCTCTCCCTCCCTCCCTCCCTCCCTCCCTTCTTTCCTTCCTTCCTTCCTTCCTCCCATCCTCCCTCCTTCCCTCCCTCCCTCTCTTTCTTTCTTGCCCCTTCTCTCCCTTCTCTCCCTTCCTCTCTTCTTCCCTTCCTCTCTTTCTCTCTTTCTCTCTTCCTCCCTTCCTCCCTTCCTCTCTTCCTCTCTTCCTCCCTTCCTCTCTTCCTCCCTTCCTCCCTTCCTCCCTTCCTCTCTTCCTCTCTTCCTCCCTTCCTCTCTTCCTCCCTTCCTCTCTTCCTCTCTTCCTCTCTTCCTTCCAGGTGTCTCCTGAGCTACTTAGTAGCTTATTCTTGCAAATGCTTAGCAGGTCCTGTGTGTTGTTAATTGTAACCAAATTTGAATGTTCTTCTCCTTATTTTAGAAGCATGTCTTTTTGGGTTGCTTTTTTGGGGGACTGGGGCCTCATATTTGTGGTGTGGGGATACAGGATCTCATGGTATAGCTCATGCTGTTTTGAACTGCCTATATAGCCCAGATGGCTTCAAAGTTGAAATTCTTCTGCCTCATACTCCTGAGGGATGCAATTACAGATGTGAGCTCAGCTACCCAGCTATCAGAAATTTAATTTTATATGTGGTAGAAATATAAATGAACAAATATGATATTCATTTTCATTTAAAAAACAATTGTCTTAATATTCCTTTTAAAAATATGAAAGTTACAGAAAGGCAAGGTGTCTTATGCAAACTAAACAGCATACTCCTGTGTGAACAGTGTTAATTTGGATGCTCCACTCTATGTGTATTTGTATATTTAAAGATTAGATGGGAATATGGATTTCAAGAGTTAATGTTAATATCTTTAAGAATCCTTTAGACAACCTTTAATTCTAGAGTTCTGGAAATGAATAAGAAAGGACTGTTGAAGTTTCAGCTGTAACTTTACTATTAAAAGCACAATACATTTGCTACTGATCACCATGTGTCTCTGAGTCACTGGTCCTCGGAGGTTGTCATAGAAACTTGGAGTTATTGGGATCCAACACCATGACTGAGGGAATTTATACAAGAAAGTGTTTAATTTCAGTTTACAGTTTCAGTGGATTAGAGTCCATGATGACAGAGAAAAGGCATGGTGACAGAGACAGCTGAGAGCTTACATCTTGATCCCCAAGTAGGAGACTGGGGTTAGCAGATGAAGACAGGGAAAGAGTGCAAGCTGGGAATGGTGCCAGGCTTTTGAAGTCTCAAATCCTGCTCTGAGGCAAACACCTCCTCTAATAAGACCTTACCTCCTCATCCTTCCCCTAAACCTTTACCAACTAGAGACTGGACATTGAAATATATGAGCTTATGTTGTCCATTCTCATTCAAATGTTCACAGAGGATCCTTTACATCTTCATTTCCATCTCCTTCCCTTCTATTCATCCTCATGAAACTGTGCCACTTATCATGCATCAAGGAGGCATCTCATTGCTACTTCCACACGTACAGTGTTTAGTTGATTCAGGTATAGGTAAATGTGATACATCATATTGTTTTGCTTATAGTCACATACTCTTAACCACATGAAGAAAACTCCTGATCTCCAAAATGTTTGGCTTGTCCATTCAGCTAGGGTCAATGGAATGAGAAAAGTAGTAATATATGTCATGTGAAAGCCATTAATTTATGAACCTACTATGGGATTTTGTAAATTGATGGATTTAAGAATGAAAATTTCTGCCGAAGTAGAAGGAAGTAATTATTTATTATTATTATTATTATTATTATTATTATTATTATTATTATTATTATATTAGTGGAGGAGCTATGTATATATACACATGTAAACAAGGGTACATGTGTATATATTTGAGTGATAGTGGAAGCCAGAGATCAACATTAGGTATCTTCCTCAACTGCTCTTCACAATACTTTAGAGATCAGCTCATTCTCTGATTAAGAAACAGATATGGGAAGGGACAGGAGAGAAGTACAGAGGGTCAAGAATGGAATAGAAATATATTGCAACTGGGGACAGCCACTGGAAAGTCCCAAATGGCAGGTAGGCGACAGGCTCCCAGGACCCAACTGGGATGACATTAGCTAAAATAACCAATAAAGAGGAGCAAGAACCTGTAGAGACCACCTCTGGGAGATAGGCACAGCCCCCAGTTAAGGGATGGGGCCACCCATCCATCTCAAAAATTTTAACCCAGAATGATTCCTCTATAAAGGGTACTCAGGGCCAAAAATGAATGGAGCAGAGATTGAACGAAAGGCCATTCAGAGACTGCCACACCTAGGGATTCATCCCATTTGCAAACACCAAACCAAGACACTATTGCTGTTGCCAAGAAATGTTTGTTGAAAGGAGCCTGGTATGGCTGTCCCCAAAGAGGCTCTGCCAGCACCTGACTAATGCAGATGCAAATACTCATAGCCAACCATCAGAATGACCCCAGGAATCCCAATGGAACAGTTATAGGAAGGACTGACCTGACGAAGCTGAAGGGGATTGCTATCCCATAGGATGAACAACCCAGAGCTCCCAGGGACTAAACCATTAACCAAAGAGTGTACATGGAAGGACCTATGGCTCGAGCAGGGGATGGCCTTATTTGACATCAATGGGAGGGGGGGCCTTGGTTCTGTGGAGGCTTGATGCCACAGTAAAGGGGGATATTAGAGCAGAAAGGCAGGAGTGGGTGAGTGGGTTGAGAAGCACCCTCATAGAGGAAAAGGGGAGGTGGCATGGGTTGAGGGTTTTATGAGGAGAAACTGGGAAAGGGGATATCATTTGAAATGTAAATGAATATAATAATTAATAAAAAACTAATAAGAAGTAAAATTATTCATTTTCTTTCTTAAAAAATAAAATGTATGTAACACACACACACATAGAAACACAAGAGTTCAGGAGATATGCTGCCTAGGAATTTACCTGTATCCACCTTCTCTGCACTTGACTTATCAGCACACACTGCCACATATAATTTTTAATGTGAGTACTGAGAATATAAACTCAGGTTTTCATGCTTGTACAGAAAGTATTTTTTTTTGTATTTTCTTTATTTACACGTACATTTTCCCCTTCCCATTTTCTCCTCCAAAACAAACAAACAAACAAACAAAAACAAGAACAAACCCCTTTTGCCTCCCCCCTCCCAATGCCTGTCCCCCCACCCTCTCCCACTTATTGGCCCTGGCATTCTGCTACACTAGGGCACAAAACCTTCATAAGGCCGAGGTCCTTTACTCCTATTGATGATCGAATTTGCAATCCTTTACTATATACCTGCTGCCAGTACATTCAATCCCACCCTGTATAGTCCTTGATTGGTGGTTGGGTCCCTGGGAGCTCTGAGGGTACTAGTTAGTAATTGTTGTTCGTCCTAAGGGGCGTACAGAAAGTATTTTATTGAATGATCTCACCTCATCATCTTTTAGGAGGGAAAATTTTAAGGTATTGAGAAGTCATTAGGTTAATCTGAGAAGTTAAAGAAAGGGAAGCTTACGGGGTGGTCTTCTGCCAATCTGCATCTATCCTAGACATCTGCTGATGATCATACAGCAGCCAATGGTCAGCAAACTAGCATTCAGGATGAATAATTAAATACAGAATAAGAAACTATACTGTACTACTTATTTTCACTACTTCGAGAGAGTAATAGCTCCTGATTTGTTTCTGCCAAATTCTCTTCTAGCTAACTTAGCATAGAACTTTAGAGGTAAATTCAATCTATCAAAGGGTACCCTGGTTACAAAATGCATGGTCTATGCTACTGTGCATGTTACCATTGGCATGAGCCATGTTGTGAGTATTCCTTTAACCATGGAGCAAGATGAATAATACATGGTGTGGAGCCACAGCTGGATCAGAGCCTCTGCAAATTATCAGCTCTTACATAACATGAACAAGAAGTAAATATTTGGTGGAGTAAGCCACTGAGATGTGGAGGTTGTGACTCATGTATATTACAATGACAGTGGAATTGATACCGGGAATGAAAGACTGCCTCACCCAAAAGACACAAATCTGTGTTATTTGTTTGTTGTTGGTTAGAGAGGAAACAGGAATCTGGGGGAAAGAGTGACCTGTGTTTTCCATGTTCAAAACATTCTGTAAAAAGCCATAATGGATAACTTGGAAGAGACATGACGACAGTATAAATCGAGGTTAGGGTGAAACATTCCATAAGAGAATGCCACGACCGTGAGCTGGTAGTTATCAGCTGCATTTAATAAGGTTTTTAGGAGAAAGACAGAGACTTGTAAAAGAATTGTCTCTGGAAAATAAAAGATGGGAACCACAAAAAGAATGAGACTTGCATGTTTTGGAATGTTTTTTTTTTTACTATTTAAAGAAGAAGATAAATTGTGTAAATTTTATCAATCTTAAGACAGTTTTTGAGCAAAATGAACTCCCAAAATATTATGGTATTGCTATTTTTACATGTTTTGGTTAGCTTAATGTTGTGCCTGGAAAGATTTGTTGAGTAAAATGAAATTGTTTAGGCAACAAAAAATGCCAAGGAAGCTTAAATAAAATAATTGATTTGAGAAAGCTCTATCTTACAAATTACTGTAGTTGTATTACTGGTGCATGGTCTTGGCTTTTTAAGATGTATGTAGCTAAAAGTAACCATTAAAGTTAAAACTGGACTGCATATGAAGTGTTTAATAATTTTCAAGTTCACAATAAGGCTTTTCAAGTTTGTGAGTATTCATTTGGAAGAACAAAAAAGAATCTTAAATATATGTAACCTTAAAGCAGAGCTACAAAAGACATGAAGAAAATCCACATAGATGTGTGTGAAGCCGTTGTCACGTCCTCTCTTTCAGGAACAAACTGAGTAGTATATCCCAGATCTCCATTGCTGTGATCTGTATATTTCTATCAAGAAAATTGATCAATTTGGCATTTAACAAAAGCTACAAGACATTAATTACAAAAAAGCAAAGACATAGTAACCTATGTTTTTTATATGAAGAAAATACTCAACAAAATAAAATGTGTCATTTAATAAATGAATGGGAAATAACTTTCAAAGCATCAAGGTCTTAGAGAGTACTGTTTTACCACCATGGGATAAATTAGAGGTCAAACCTTAAATTTTAGAACAACAAAAGCACTTGAAAAAACCCACATTTCTTAATAGAGTAATCTATGTATCAAACTAGAAATCATTAAGAATATAAATATATATATATATATATATATCATTTCAAGCTTTTTAAGAATAAAAATATAAAAGATGTATATGTGCATACACATCCATGTATAGATGAGTGAATATATATATATATGAGTGATATATATATATATCATATGTGTATGTATGTGTATAAAATCCAGTACCATCATATAAACATTTTTGATTTCAGGTCCAACATATCTGACATCTCTTCTAATGTCCAGATGTGCCTGTGTTGTACATACATGCAGGTAAAACATTATATATATGCAATAAAAATGAATAAATCTTAATAGAAAAAGAGATGGGGGAATTTCGATTCTTTCAGTGGTGCCACACTTTCACAAACAAATTGATGAAGACCTCATAAAAACATTTCAATGTTTTCATAACCATAGAATAAAAATCATAAGAAAATCCTTGAATAAAATGATAAAACTGTGATAAAATTTAGAAAGCATGAAATTATATGTGATCAAGACAGTACTATGAATGCAAAGTTGGTTTAACTCTAAATTCAAACAATGCTGCTAATTATAAAAAACAAGTGACCCCTGTGATCATATTATATATGATGCAAAATGCAATTCTTTTTCTATGGTAGGAATATCATATTTTACAAATAAAAGTAAATCTCTTATGTTTGATAAAGAATGTCCACAAACATCATTCAATGTATTTAATGGGGAATAGCTCAACATTTTCTAGCAAGTATTTATCAAAGGTTTTTGGTGTTTTGAGAAAGAAGGAACAAAGACATAAAAAGTAAAATTGAAGAATCAACATATCCCATATAATTATATATTTTCTATGTAGAAGATTTATGAAGTATATTGAAAATCAAGAAATTACTATTAGAGTTAAATAAGCAGTAAATCTCAAGAATAGATCATTACATGTATGCATATATACATACATATATATGTAAAATATTTATCCATATGTATATGCAAAGTATTTTATAAATTACAACTCAATATGTGCTACTTCCCCTAAAATAATGAAATATAGTCTATGAAAAAAATTAATGGAAAAAATTAGAAGGGATAAATATAAATATGATTGGATTGAACTAAGTAATTTTAGACCTCCAAACAGAAAACTTTGGAGTATTTTCTAGAAGTAATAAAGTCAATTGAAAGAAATGAGGAGATGTATCAAATTGGTAAACTTAACACTTAAAACAGAGGGGCTGATTCAAGCAGTATTGACAAACGTTTCAATAGGCTTTATCTGTTTTTTTTTTTTTAGTAGAAATTTAAAAGATAAACTTACATGAATATGCCAAGCACCTAGAATTGCTAAAACAACTTTTAGAACAGAAGTTTATTGTACCAAAAAAACCAAGAAGTAAAGAAAAAAGTGCTACCATATGTGACTGCAGAGTTGCACACAACTTGAGCCTGGCCTCCATAGAAGATGGTGTATCTGTAGGACAAGAAGCATGTAACTGAAAACATAGGATGATTACTGGGTTCATTTGAATAGGTTTGATCCCCACAGACTCATGTGTTTGAATGCTTGTCCCACGGGGAATGTCACTATTAGGTGTGACCTTGTTGCAGTAGGTATGGCCTTGTTGGAGGAAGTGTGTCAATGAAGGGGTGGGCTTTGAGGTCTTCTATACTTAATCTCTTCCTAGTATGGAATTCCAGTCTCCTGGCTGCCTTTGGATGGACATGTAGAACTCTCACCTCTCCTCCAGTTTGCAAGCTTCTGATGAACTCGTAGACTTCCACTTGAAGGTTTTTATACAACACAAAAACAGAGCCAATGCTAGCATGCTCATAGGGTTTCACTCTCATTATTTAGGTAATAGTATATAATATTATTAATAACCAAACTTTAAAAGAGTACAAATTTTAATTAGCAAAGTAGTTGATAAATTCTTTTGTATTTATATACATGGAATCCCATTCATTCAACAACAACTCAGCAACGAGGAGCCGATACCTTGTAAAGAAATGTAATGAAATGAATGAACCTTTAAACTATGATCAAGGGAAAGTATCTAGATACAAAGAGTACATATCATATGATAAGGGCTGGCAAACTGCTGCTGTAAAGACTGTAAATATTTTAGGTTTTATGAGCCATGTGGTCTTGGCCATAATTAGTTAACTGCAATTTTACCATGTAATCAGACAGATAAAACACCAATGAGTTTCACCATGTTCCAATAAAGTTTTATCTGTGAAAATAGATGCCAAGTTGGCTTTGGCACAGAGCTACAGTGCCAACCTCTGCTGTTTGATGTTGTTTATAAGAAGTTCTAGAACAGAAGAAATAAATTTATAGAAATAAAATTCAAAGTAGACATGATCTAGGGTTGTCTGTTGTGGGGCAGGAGATAGATTTGATATAAGACATATCTAGATTTGTCCACAAGAGTGGAATTATGTACGGTATACATTTGGCAAAACTCACCTTGTAAGTGTGTACAGAAGTAAAGAGAGAAGAAAACTTCAGTGCATATGAACTTTATTACCACTTGCATTGCTGGAGAACCAGGTACATGGAGAGATGGGTGTAATTTAGAAAGACTAAAGAACTGGCTGTCTGCTTAGGAATTTATAAATAATGGCATAGTATACTTTATATGTCAAAATATAGAATTTGCAGTATCTTACATTAAATGGCAGGTTTTTATGTTTAATTACAGGTTTCTCATTTGGTTATGTCTGTCAGTGGATAGTATATTAGGGGGTACAGTAGTTTCTAGATGATCTAAGATGATTTTACAAAGAATAAATTTTCTAAAGTTTGTTTTATAATTATATGCTGATCATTTACTTCAAGCTTATTAATGCTACCATGGAAATGACCACAATTTGGGTGTAAAGTCTCTTGAATGCATTGCTGCCAGATGGGTGATGAGTTCCTGTCCACCAGGAAGATGCTTATGTTCTCACATAAGTCCAGAGTGCCATTTTCAAAAAGACAAGGGGAACAAATGTCACTGTGTCAAACAAAGCGCAAAACACTAACACCCCGAAAACCCAGAAACAAAAGTATGTGTGAAGACAGAGCAACAGAACTGGGCAGTTTTGACAATACTAGGTAGGTTAGGGTTATTTCAGGCCAAATATGAAACTATGCTTCCCTGCAGATAATCCTTCAAGGGGAATTATGTGATCCTCACGATGACATGTTTGTTTAAAGTTGTCTAAACGAAGAGCATTAGACAGGCCTAAGGCCATGGAGGGAACTTAGCATTTGCATATAGGAAGTAGAGCTTGTCTAGGGAGTCAAAACCTTTTTTTACTTCTAGTGTTTCTGATAAATTTTGGAGCCTGGTTTCCTTGATAAGATTTTAATATGCCAACACATATCATAATTTCAAGTCTCAAAATAAACATACATGGTGACTCATTTTCTTTTCCAAGAATAAGTCCTGTACCAGTCTATGCTGATGGGGTAGGGTGAGGGAGATCTCATATGAGGTTTCTGTGTCCATCCAGGGCCTGCAATCATCTTTCCTCTTAGAATACATTTGAAATCCATTGTGAAATGGAGTTTTCTAGGGCAGTTCAGATCTGGATAAAAGCATTATTTTATATAATATAGAGTAATGTGAAGTAGCCTGATCTCCATAGAACCATTTTTTGGTTTTGTTGGGGGTGAAGGGCATTGGCAAAAATGTTAATTTTTAAATTTTAACATCTGTTTATAAAAATCTCATATTTTTCCCTTGAAATAAGTTAGAATAAGATAAATTAGACAAATATAAATACAAAAAAATTATTGGTACAACTTTTAACATTAACATTGGGAATATTTTAAATAAACTATATGTTTACATTTTACTCTTTTAGTAGCGAGAATGAGTAACTCATTCTTTATCACACATGGTTGTGTGATAAAGAAATATGATGTTTAAAATCGCATTTCTTTCTTCCTATAGGTAGGTGTTTATATAGCAGATTTACAACTAAGTTGCACAAAATGTGAGACAATACAGTCTATAAAATTGTCTTAACCAATGGTATCCCCTGTAGAAAAATACTAATATAATTTGAGTTAGATTTGAATAATTTGAAAATTTTATATTTGAGCTTTAATTGTGGTGAGGGTCATTCTTCTTCTTCTTTTTTTTTTTTTTTAAGATTATCCACATTAATAATGCTTGCATAATAACAGGGTAAGATAATAATAATAATAACACACACACACACAAATTAAGTCATACAAACACAAACGAAGGCTGGTCTCTCTGGGCTGTTGTCCTGAGCGGACCTTGCCTGCAAGCTCTGCAGCCAGTCCCAACACCCAGAGGAAGCTCCACTCCCAGGCACTCTAACACTCTCAGGATCAGAGGTGAAGAGGACCCAACATCTGTCCCAACACCTCAAGTAACTGGGACCTGCAGAACCAGGCACACAGGAACTCTGCCAGCAGAGTGGCTCAGGTTCCTTCTGGTCTCTCTGGGCTGGTATCCTGGGCCCAGGCTCCACAGCCAGTCCCACAACACCCAGAGGAAGCTGCTGCACTCCCAGGTGCTCTAACAAGCCCAGGGTCACAGGATCCCAGAATCATAGGGTCACAGAGACTCCCTGACTCTGCGGAGTTCTGATACAACCAGGATCACAGGAAGGACTGACTCCAGTCAGAATTAGGGAGGGCAGGTAGCACTAGAGATAACCAGATGCGGGGGGTGAGGGGTAAATGTAAGAAAATAAACAACACAAACCCTGGCCATACAAAACGTAGGAAAGAAACCAGGAATCATAGATGCAAACATCACCAACAGAATACAAGAGATAGAAGAGAGAATCTCAGGGGCAGAAGACACCATAGAAAACATTGACACAACAGTCAAAGAAAATGCAAAAAGCAAAACGCTCCTAACCCAAAACATGCAGGAAATCCAGGACTCAATGAGAAGAACAAACCTAAGGATAATAGGTATAGAAGAGAGTGAAGACTTCCAATGCAATGGGCCAGTAAATATCTTTAACAAAATTGTAGAAGAAAACTTCCCTAACCTAAAGAAAGAGATGCCCATGAACATACAAGAAGCCTACATAACTCCAAATAGACTGGACCAGAAAAGAAATTCCTCCTGTAACATAATAATAAAAACACTAAATGCACTAAACAAAGAAAGAATTTTAAAAGCAGTAAGGGAAAAAGGTCAAGTAACATATAAAGGCAGGCCTATCAGAATTATGGTGGACTTCTCACCAAAGACTATGAAAGCTAGAAGATCCCAGGCAGATGTCATACAGATGCTAGAAGAACAGAAATGCCAGCCCAGGCTACTATACCCAGCAAAACTCTCAATTACCATAGATGGAGAAAACAAGATATTCTTTGACAAAAACAAATTTACACAATATCTTTCCACAAATCCAGCCCTACAAAGGATAATAGATGGAAAACATAAACATAAGGAGCAAAACTACACCCTAGAAGAAGCAAGAAAGTAATCTTTCAACAAATCCACACAAACTTAATTCCACCTCTTACAACAAAAACAACAGGAAGTGACAATTACCTTTTCTTAATATCTTAATATGAAAA
>JADRCD010235538.1:0-44582 GCA_019843815.1 Montemys delectorum
GTTGTTACTTAAAGCCCAATTTGTCAACTGTGTTTCAGGCAATTCGTTTTTTCAAACTGTGCGTTTTTAGGGCAGTTAAAATGTCACTGGATACACAAAAAAACACTTCATTCAAAATTCCACTCTATGTCTTACCTGTAGTGACGGGAATATACCCTGGATGGCGCCAGAGAGAGGGTTATTGAAAATACAGAACTTCTTGCAAAATGTCAGTCTATGTCTAAGATTAAGTTGGGGAAAATGTCTTTACATTTCAACTCTCAGCTGTTTGCCAGCTTGCCCCAATCACAGTGAGTCAACAGTTGCAAGCAGATGGAGCTATGAGCTCCAATAATGCATTCTTTGCCTATGTCTACTAAATGGGTAAGAAATAATGAATTTTTGGAAATGCTTAATTTTTGTCCCATTAAAGGCCTGCAGCTTATGTGGGTCTGGCCACAATTTCCGGTTTAAGTGATTGACAAAATCAACCAAATGGGGCGGAGGAGCGCGACTCTGCGCGAGTGTTGTGCCCGGCCCAAGCCCGCCGCCCAGCCCAGCGCTCCGGTCAGACCAGTCTGACGGCTTCGCTCTAGCCTGGCCCGCCCCGGCCGCCGATCGCCGCCCTCCCGGAAACCCGGTTCCTAGCTGCGCCTCCCCGCAGCCCTCGCGGCTCCGGCCGGCGCCTGGGCGCGGAGCCAAGGGGGCGCCCTGCTGCAGGAGCCCGGCGGGACGTAGAGAGAGGCGGTCCTCCTGACAGTGTCTCCACTGTGGCTACGCTATGAACCCGTCAAGACCAGCAGGTGAGCACCGGAGGAGAGCCCACTGGGTCAGAACAAGGGCTCTGAGTTGGGGAGAAGCTGAAGGAGGCACGAGAGCTAGCAGGGACCCCAAGAAGGCCGAACTGAAGAGAAGGTTTGTTTGAGACTCACTGATCAATCCTGGTATGGGGTCCTCTAGGCTCCAAGTCCCCAGTAAAGCAGGAGGCTTTAAAGATGTGAAGGGCTTTGCTTCAAATCTTCCCAATATTCTTTAGTGCCTGTGGCATGCTCCTCCCTGATGACACATGTTTGCTGGGAGCTTAAGGGCTGCCCCCGGGAAGGCGCTGACATCTTGGAGAACAGGATAGCTCTTTCCCACATGGTTGGCACAGGCTCTTCTCCTGAGCTCTTCTTGTTATGTCTATCCAGAAAACAGTATCCACTCGGCTGATAAGTCACCTTCCTCTCTGGTTCCTTTCGGAACTTAGGATTCAGTCTCATTTGTCCTTTCAGTAGAATGACGATGGAACTGGGGTGTGAATGATGCTGGGTTTTTCCAGGATACAGGCGGGCTTTTGTTGCCCTGATACATGCATCCACCAATCCTCTGTGTCCATGACCTGTATGTCTACGTTGTGAGGCCAGCATCAAAGTCAAGTGCTGGACATCTCCATTCTCACATGCCCGCAAACCTCATTAGCTCAGCCCCTTCCCCAAGCCCTGAATTGATTAGATAATTAGCACCTAATTCGTTGTCTATGGTTCCTCTGCATGAGAAACACCTCAAGGTTAAAGTTAGTGAGCATGGAGTGAGCACTGTCTTCTAGCATAGCATTTCCTGTTTATGGAGGGTAATGGGAAGAGTCGTTCCTTCATTTATTCAGTGGATACCTGCTTTGCAGCAGCTGCTCTCATGCACTTAGGCACCATGAACTCCTTGCTCTCCTTTGGATAGCCTGCTGGAGAAGAGAAGGCAAGCAGATGAGTCACATTATCTCCGGGTGGTGAATGCTGTCAGACAAAAACAAACAAAACCTTGTGAGGAGAGATGTGACAGGAAAATGAGAGAAACTGTCCCTCGGCTAGAAAGGTTGCAGCAGACATCCTGAGTAAGGTGAGGAAGTGCTGCCACCTTCGAGACCTACAAGTCTGCACAGAACAGTGCTGGAGAGTTACAAACTGCTTCTTAAGGCCTTGGAGCACTCCGTGAATGAGGTGGGGAGGGACCCTCCACAAAGCCCCAAGAACATTTCTTTTGGGGATGCTTAAATCTAACATAGAGCTATATCTTCCCAGGAGATACATCCTGTTGTCTATTTGCTCATTCATTTAACAAATATTTGCCCAACAGTCTATACTTTCCAGGTTGAAAACCCATTAATAAACAAGACCGTTCTTTTCTTTGTAGATGCTATTTTCTGATGAAATAATGAATTTCTGTTATGGTAGAAATGAATAATAAACTATTTATGAGAGTCATGTTATGTGCTATGTTACACAGGCTAGCCTTGAACTCTTGGTCGTCCTGCCTCAGACTCAGCTCCTATAGGAGCTCCTATGTTCAGCAGAGCGGTCAGTACATGATGGATAGAGAAGGTTAGACTTGGGCAAGGACTTATGAAGATAGGGCATAGCCATGTGGCTGCCCAGAAGAAGATTCCACCAGGGTATTAGAGAGTAGAAAGGCTTAGGGATGAGCAAGGTGTGATTCACTGAACATGTTGGGAGAATAAAAGGCCAGAATAGCTCTGGCGGGCCACACAAGGCTGACAGGAGCCAGAGCCTCTGAGAAAAGCTGACAGCACCTTTAGGAAGTCCAAGCTTGGCAATCCGCACCAAGCAGGGTAAATGCTGGTGCATCGTCCTGCCATCACAAAATATCTGACAGGATAAGGAAAAGGCTATTTTAGCTTACAGTCTGAAGAAACGGCCCTTTACAGGGAGAAAGGGATGGTGACAGGAGCCTGAGGCAGCTGATAACACTGTGTCTGTGGTCAAGGAGTAGGGAGAGATGAATGTTAGCCAGCACGTAGGAATGTTGTCAGCTTCCTTCACTTAAACTTTCTTAGAGGGACGTGGTGGCCCACTCCTTTAATCCCAGCATTCGAGAAGCAGAGGCAGGATCTCTGTGAGTTGGAGACCAGCCTGGTCTACAGAGTAAGTTCCAGGAAGCCAGGGCTACACAGAGAAACCCTCTCTCCAAAACAAAACACAACAAACAAACAAACAAAGCAAACCAACAAAAAAATTTAAAAGGGGCTGGAGAGATGGTTCAGGAGTTAAGTGCACTGACTTCTCCACCAGAGGACCCATGTTCAGTTCCTAGACCCACATGGCAGCTTACAACTCTAACTCCAGTTTCAGGTGACCCAACACCTTTTACACAGACACACATGCAGGCAAAACAGCAGCACACATGAAATATAAACAAACAAACTTTTCTAGAGTCACCCTCACGGGCAAACTCAGAAGTGTGTTCACTGGTGGTTTTCAATCTAATTGAGCTGTTAAAGAGCTGAGAGCTATGCCATCTGGTAAGAGAGGTATCTTATGCTCATTACCCATCAATGTGTTGTAGGCCCACACAAAGAGAATTAAAGTTGCAACCTTAGGATTTGAGGATGGCAGGAAAATTGTTGCCTTCTCGGAAATTCCTAACAATCTCTTTGAATTCTGAAACTAATTAGATGATCCAGCTAGCAGGATTTGACAAAAACAAAACAAAACACCTAACTGGTCAGCAGAGTAACTCTGTTACTGAGCAAGGGCTATATACTAGGCCCCCTTAGCCTCTGATGTGTAATAATAGCCTAGTTATCCCCACAGCAGGGCTTTGAGGTATGTGCTGTTGCTACCCCCTGGGAAAACTGGAGCCTAGAGAAAGGAAGAAAGTTGCTGAGGTGCATGGCAAGTAAGGAAGAAACAGACTTTGCCATAAAGTGGTGAAGCTTTTCAACCATCTGCTTTAAGTGTCATGTTATAGTAGAGACCTGGCCTCAGGCCCACACTGCTCAGGTTCTATCACAGACTTCTATCTATTGCCCCAGCCTTTATAGAAGTGTGGAGTTGGCACTTAGAAGAGAAAGACTCCTTCATGAAGTAGTGGTGCCTGTGGCTTCATTCCTGTAAGTACTGGTCCTGGGCTGTGGAAAGACAGTGGACATAGGCACAGGACTAGTCTGGTTCTGTTCAGTCCTGGCGGGAGAGAAGCCCAGCCTCATGCCCAAGCTTCCATTTCCACTCCCTGTGGAATGAGAACCCCTCAGCTGTCAGCCCATTCCCAAAGTCCTTTGGATGCCCGCCCTATTCCCAGTACCTCCTATACTCTAGTCTGAAACAAAATAGTTGAGATTGGGTTCTTTATTTTTGTTTAAAATAGATGTTTCCTTTAGAACATGGTGCTAGAGGCTAAGAAACCCAAGGTTGTGTGGCTGGTATCTGACAGGGCCTTCTTACTGCATCCTAACAGGAGAAGGGCATCACAGAGCTGTACAAGGAAGCTAGTCAGAGTGGCCTTTATAACAGAGTTATTCCTGTGGTGTTCATTAAGTTATTAATTTATTCATGAGAATGAGAGCCCTTGTGACCCAATCACTACCGAAGGTTCAAAATTATGTATGACTGAGGATTAACTTTCCAACTCATGAAGGGTAGGGGACACCTTCAGATCACAGTAACTGACATTGCAAGAAACTTTGATTTCCACACAAAATAATGGAGTGAAAGGGAGGGTGGGAAGGCATGTGCCACTGGCAGTACAGTGAGGGGAGCGTCATCTCGGACCATGACTATAGGAGGTAGAGATAAAAGACACAGGGCATGGGGCTAACATGATGAAGCATGCTTTATAGTTATTTATTATTCTTACGAGAATACTCCCAGGAGACAG
The DNA here is from genome assembly GCA_019843815.1 of Montemys delectorum. Lineage (NCBI taxonomy): Eukaryota > Metazoa > Chordata > Mammalia > Rodentia > Muridae > Montemys > Montemys delectorum. Next base: position 4,630 of record JADRCD010235538.1, read on the forward strand.
AGGCAAGCCTAAGCTACATGAAGAGACCCTGTCTCTAAAACTAAAAAGAGAGAAAAGACACCAGAGCTTTGAGTACATTTGCTCATGTTAAATATTTATTTGTTTGTTTATTCATTGAGACAGGGCCCAAGTGCCCAGGCTAGCCTCAAACTGGCCTTGAACTCCTGATCTTCCTGCCTCCACTTTTTAAGTGCTGGGTTTATAAGCATGTGTCATCATGACCAGTTTTATATGTTGCCAGGCACTCTACCAACTGAGCCACATCCCTAGCCCTTAACAGAGACTTCAATCTCCTTTTATATATAGGAAAGATGAAGAAACCACTAAAGGGAGAAGAGAGATTTGGGAAGTTCTGGGTAAAGCAGCCTTGTGCTCTGAGTTTAAATGATTATCAAAGGCTGTAATTTTAGGAGACACAAAGGCTTCTAGCAAAGGATAGAAATATAGTGAAGCAGGAAGGTTGTGGGCTAAATCTTCTCTGAACTATAAATATGACTACATTCTCAAAAGCCTTTAAGGACACATATTCTATTTGTAAACAGGCACACACACACACGTACACACTCACCTCCCCTTTTTTCTCTTTTCTTTTTACAGATAGAAAAAATAATACTCAAACCATGTACCTTCTCAACAATTAATCCTCAAGATATATACACGGATTTCACCATTTCTCACAAAGGTTGACTGTCTTGTTGGATGGGTATACCATGTTTATCAAGCCAGTCCCATGGGTTACAGGTTATTTCCCCTTGTTTGCTAGAATAGACCATAATGCATGAGGTCTCCCTGAACCTCATCTGCCTTTTGAGACCTGTTTCAGCAGCGTGAGAAACTTATAAATGTGAATTAAAAGTTATGTGTGTGTTAGACTATCGCTGCTTCCAGCCACCCTCTAGTGGCACAGCATGACTTTTACTCATGAAAGTGATGATTTCCCAGGAAGCTACCCAGGTTGCTTCAACTCAACTCAGCCCTGTTAACTTCAAAGTGTCATCACATTGTAGTTTCAATAGGTATTATTTTCTAATGAATCATTTTATCAGTTTTCCATATGTTTTAAGCTGTCCATCTTTCTATGTATTCTTCATATCTTTGGTGTGTTTGTTAGCTTTATATTTCTATAACAAAATACCAAGAGATCATCAACTTGTAAAGAGGAAGAGTTGCTGTGGACTCACAGTCTTGAATGTTTCTTGTCTGTAGTCAGTTACCCTGTTGCTTTGAGCCTATGATGAGATGCAGATAATGACAGGAATATGTATCAGATGAAGCAGAGAGAGAGAAAAAAAAGTACTGGGTCTAACTATTCTGTTTGAGACATTTCCAATAACCTACAACTTCTCAGTTTCTACATAAGGCACTGCTAAGTAGCATTATGTGCTGAGGACTGGGCCTTTATTGTGTGACCTTCCAGACAGAAACTACTGTACTTGACCTGTGCTTTAAATCAGATATTACTTTGGGCAGGAGGTGGGGGGGTGGGGTGGAACAGGATTTCTCTGTATAGCCCTGGCTGTCCCGGAACTCACTCTGTAGACCAGACTGGCCTCGAATTCAGAAATCTGCCAGTCTCTGCCTCCCAAGTGCTGGGACTAAAGGCACTACTGCCTGGCAATATTGCTCTTTTTGTTAATGAATTGTAACCTCACCAACCCAACCTCCCCAGTGACCACCCTGATGTGTTTAAAATGGGTTATCCTTGGAGTTAGACATATCTGAGGAAAATACATGATATTGGCTTATGTATGCATGAATCACACAAATTACACTGTTTTTTTTTTTTCTTTAAAATCTTTTATTTGAGAGTGTGTATACCTGGGGTGCCAAAAGTCCTCAAGCTTGGTGGTTGGCATCTTTGCTTGCTGGTTCCATGGTCTTTTTTCTTACCTGCTAAAACAGTTCTTCTTTCTTTTCTTCTTTCTTAAATTGGATTGCCAGTAGTGTACATTTAGCTTGCTTTTACTGACAGCCATATAGCTAGAGTTTGGAAAATATTCTAACAGTCAGTTATTATTGGACTAGTCTAGAAAGGTGAGTAGGGATACTGTGTTAAAAACCCTGAAGGGAGGAGAGAAATACGTGAGAATGGGCGAAGGAAATTGAGCTGACCAAGAGGACAGAGGAAAGCCCATAGCATAGGGTTTAGGGATGGATGTTTTAGGTGGAGGGTGTCCAATCAGTGGAGATTTCCCGGGTAAGATGGTGCCATAGTTGTGGGAAATTAGGACAGGCTAAGGACCTGATATATCTGAGAGTCCAGAAGCAGCTGCAGCTCTCAAATCAGACAGGAGTGGTCATAGTAGCACGAAGCCCTCCAGGCATGAGAGGAAAGGCCCAGAGGCTGGCGACAAGGCTGCTCACAAGAAAAGCAGCAACTGTAGGACTGTTTGATAGATAGGACCTGGGAGGGGCAGGCTCCAATGCAAGGGTAGGGAAGGCACTCTTAGCACATTAGCAGACTAGGTCTGAAGTCCTGTGGAGAGTTCATCTCTGGGCTGGAGAGGGCTTGACAAGTCTTTAGTGAGTGGCTGGGAGGGACACATGAGAGTAAGATCACCTGGAAGAGCAGAGTGAAGGTCTAGAGAACTGGCCAGAACAAGAGCCCTGTGGCAGCCATATATAGAAGTGGATGGACAGGCTCAACCAGCTGACTAGATATGGTACATTTTTAATGGAATCTCTGCCATTCTGGAATTTGAGCACGAGTAGAGAGTAGGGTTATAGACAAGGCCTAAGGAGCCATCCTTTCCTGCCTGCCGTGGAGGATGCAGAACATGTTTGGGCAGAAGAGGGCAAACAGTTTAAGAAGACCAGTGTGGTGGTTCAGCTCCCCCAGGGAGGAGCTAGGATCCCCAAGTACTGTTCCTGTAGAGAGGTGCCTACCACAAGGACAACATGGTTGGAGGAGCTTGGGTCTGTGTTCAGTACTGGTACAGAGAGTTCTAGTACAGCAAGCATGTGCTCTCCCAGGGGTGTATGTGATCTTTCTGGTCACCCAGGAAATGCCTCGGGTTTTCTTTCTTCTCACCCTGTTAAAGTACTCCTGTCCTTTTTTTTTTTAATAATACCATGTTTTGCTACAAACAATATACACCTAGCTTTCCAGTCAGTGATTAATGGCTGACCAGAAGGAATGGGCGCTGTGAAGAAGGCATTCTTCAACTCACCAGAAATGCTCGGAGCCTGTGGGAAGTGTCTGCTCAGTTGTGTGTCCTTGTCAGGGTTTTTGGCATGAAAGCTTTTCACCTATAGTATCTTTATTTAATAGTTTTCCTTGAATGTAGAAGGCAGGCATTACCTATTTTGAGCATCTTGAGTAATACCATCTGTGAGACTGCAGGCTTGCTATAGCAGTTGTAATTTTCCTAATGCATAGTTACATGCATGCTTAACTAGTAAAAATGCTCAGCATGTATATTACATGCCCACTTAGACACAGCTTAAGTTTATGTATTCACAGAGAGAAAATCTTGAAACAGAAACTTCCTCCCAACCCTGTGCACTAATGGATTAAACCTTTGTAGTGACTCAGAGCTGAAAACAAAATAGACAAAATATATAGATTAACAGGAGTAGCTGGAGTTTTGAATGGTCACATTAAAAGTCTATATGTCTAACTTAGAGAAAAAGAGGGGCAGGAAGAGGCTTCTGTAGGAAGAATATGTAAGTTTCTGTTGGGAGGAAAGATAGATGTGAGGAGAAAGAATGAGAGAAAGCTTGTGAGGCTGTGGAGGTAAACCGGCCTTGCTGACCTCAGGGCCATAAAACTGTCCCGGGGAAGGGACTGACTGAGGTTTATTTCCTGTGTTCCCTTCCAGGAGTAGACACTTTCCAAAGAAGGCATTTGCAGCTGCCTTATTTTTCCAAGGCTGATGGATTCTGTCATGTAAAACGAGCTCTGTCTGAGAAAGCTCTATTCTTATTTGCTGAATCTTAAAATGTCTTTACCTTCAGGTAATTTATACAGCAACTCTGGGGTTCCAGATAGGACCCAACACCTGCACCAGGGAGGCAGCCATTTGCAAGATGGTTACAGGTAAGGGTCAAGAATAATAATGGGGCTGCAGTTCAGTAGCAGATTCTAGGTTTGATCCCTACCACCAAATAAAGCAGAGTAAAACAAGACATCCAAACCCATACAGGCATTTGGAAGCTCACCCACCATGATTTCCCACCTCTCCCAACCATGGGAGAGAGGCCATAACAGAATCTTGGAATATTTAAAGTGAGTAGAGATATTCTATCATTATTTAGTCAAACAAACTAAATTTACTAGTGATAAATGTAATACATATTTATAAACCAAACAGTGGTGGCACATGCCTGTAATCCCAGCTCTTGGGAGACAGAGACAGGTAGAGACTCAGAGATTGAGGCCAGCCAGGAGTACACAGAGAAACCCTGTCTTGAAAACCTAAATGTGTATGTGTGTGTCTGTATGTGTATGTCTGTGTGTACACACATATTTATGTCTTAAATTGCATGTATTCTAAGCAAGCATAAAGGAGTTAAAGTCTTGTACAAATTTCAGTGAGGAGAAAGTCTCAATCGATGTTGTGATGTTTACCTAAATAAATAAAGTTTCAGAACATAAAGGTCATAATGAATATAGAAACAGTTTTCTTTCCTTCGTGTGTGTTGACGGCGGGGGGCAATACATGTCAACCTCAAGTGCCACTCCTCAGAAGCCACACACTCTGTTAGGGAGGAATGATTCTCTCACTGGGACCTGAGACTCCCTAATTAGGCTAAGGTAGCTGCAAGTAAGCCCCCAGGATCCCCTGTGTCTACCTCCCTGGCACTGGAACAGTAAGTAGGTGTCATATGGTGCAGCATTTTTATGTGGGTGCTGGGGGTTGAACTCATGTCTTCATACTTGTATGGCAAGCAAGCATTTTACCAACTGAGCTACCTCCATAGCCCATAAACAGTTTTCCTACTTAATAACAGACTTTGAGCATCTTTCTGCTTAAATGGTGTTTAAAAACAAGATCGGTAATAGTTGCCTAGGTTCCACTAACCAAGGTAGAGTATGTGAGTTCTTTTGCTCTTGCAAGTAATGGTGAGCTAGTGTTTAGTGGGTGCCCTTCAGTGGGGGAGGGTAGATAACTGTGAAGACCACTCACTGACCACATGAGAGGGACAGACGCATGACAAGTACTATAGGAAAAGTACTCATCCTAAAATCTCCTAGCTGTGAGGTGAGAGGGCAGACAGGGAGGGGAGGGGAGCTTTGGGGAAGAGAAAGAGTGAATTTTCATGAGGGCCAAAGGAAAGTCTGGGCACCCTGGCTTGGGCACTCTGCCCAAGAGCACCTGTCCACAGATAAAAGGGGTCTTCAATTTGACCAGACAGGAACAGAACTGCTTCTCTGGGTCACCTCACCTGGATTAAGCAACCAAGGCAGAGAGAGATATTTGCACTTACTTTTGAACCTCTTTCAGGGGACTGAACGGCAGGCTAGGTAAGCACTCTGCTGCTGAGACATGAGTCTAAGTCATGTTTTTTTTTTTTTTTTGAGATAATATTTTACTAAGTTGCTCAAGCTGGCCTTGAACTTGCTTCATAGCCTCAGCATATCTTAAACTTTCCATCTTCCTTCTCAGCCTCTTGATTGTGTAGCTGGGATTGTGGGCCTGTGATCCATGCCCACTTTCACAATCACTTCCTGACTTCTTCAGGAAGCTGACAATGCACTGATACCAGTGGATGTGTTAGGATGTTGACAATGACATTATCTATGGATTCTTACTCCATCCTTTGTCTTGACTCTGAGAGATGCTCTACCCAACCCCAACCCCAACCCCAGCCTCAATTCTAAGTCACAAGCACTCAGTGGGTAGCGCCTTTGGCTCCTGGTGTGTGTTAGCAATTGAAGGCCTGGCCCACCCTCCTCTAGCTCCTTGCTCTGATCCATGGGAACCCACCTCCTGGCCACCCAACTTGCCAGAGGGAGATCTGGGAAGGCTAGCGTCCTCCTTTCCGCCCTTTCTAAGGACTGAGGCTTGCAGAGCTCACATTGGTGGTAAGGAATTCGACTCCTTAGATAGCCTGCAGAAACATGAGGACACAGCTGCCTTACTTCAGGCTTCTCCAAAGGAAAGAGCTTTTTGTCACTCTGCCTGCTACTTGCCCAGAAGGTCAGTGTTTTGGGTCAGCCAGCCCTAGTTTTGAGATGCCCTGATTGCTTACAGCACGGGAGCCCCATTGGCTTGGAGAGGAGGCCCGCCCTCTACCTCGGTGCTGTGATGATTGTTTCTCCAGTATATGGATCACAGCAAGGCAGAGACCAGGTACTTGCTGGGCTCTACAGTGCTGCTGATGTCGGTAACCACTCTGACCTCCAGTCTCCTCATCTGCCTGGAGCATGGGGGCCGTTTTACTTCATCCATGAGCTCTAGAGGGAAAGTGCCAGTGAATTAGGAAAGCCTGGTGAAATTCTGCAAATGTCTGTGCATAAGGTGCTCAGGAAAGGATGTTGCAATAAGTCAGGGTTTCCTTCTTCCCCCTCTGGGCCTCCTGAGGGGCTCGCTCCTCTCTTAAGAGATGTCTCCTCTCTCTCTCCCATGCTCACTGCAACCACCTGTGCTGAAGGGCTTCCTTTGTGGGCAAACAGGAAGTAACTCATCTCTCAGAGGCAGGGAGGACGGACGCTAGTCAATGCTACATACCTTGGGCTGTGTGGGCTGTGTGCTGCAGACTATGTGGTCAGGATGCATTTAGGTTCTTGGAGAGGACGGTGAACTGGAGAGAGACTTCATGAGTGGAGGGAGAAGGGTGCTGAAGGTAAAGCTCACTACTTGAGACTCTGGAACCAGGAACCATAGTGTCCCTGTCGCTAGAGACCATTTTGGCCTCTACCAAGGCATTCTCCATCCAGAGTTTTGCTTCTTATAATATCAAGAGATAAAAGTTATAAGAGATGCGTGCAGGCTGAGGACTCCAACAGTCAGGGAAGTCCTTCATGACCTACAGCCTGGAAGGACAGGGAAAGGCAGATTTCCCGTTTGTTTTGAAGTGAATAGGAAAGATATGAGCGATCAGGTCAAATGGAGGAAGGACAACTTAGGTCAAGCACTCTGCTATCAAGTGAATACAATTCATGGCCACAGGAGAGGCTGTTGAGCCATAGATGAGCAGAGCTGGGGCTGAGGAAGGAGGCAGACTGCCTAGGTAGCATCCAATCAGCTTCAGGAAGCTAAGAGTGCTGTGGACCACTGGGGAGGAGGCAGAGCCCACGGTCAACAGGACAACCCTGCTCGCCTCTCTTACATCATGGCCATCTGCTTCAACCATCACCTCAGTGTCACCAAGGCTCACTTTCCTTTTTATTGCCTTTGACAGTCCAGCAGGCTTCAGCGCGGCCAACTACTTCCTCTTTCAGAAGCACTCTTCTCTCTCCAGTGACAATGCTGTCTTCTGTTTCTCTTACCTTTTGATAGCCTACTTTACAGACCCCTCTCCTTCCATCCTGGTGGGTCCCACCAGGTATCTGCCTGGTTCAGATACCTCTCTGGGGCCACACCAGCCCCTAAACTCCAGGCATGGTGTTCAGTTGCCTGCCTGAATTCCACAGATAGCTAAACCAAACACTTAAAAAGTCAAACTCCTTTTCTCATGCCATAAGCTTCCTGCCTGGGGCTTTTCCATGTCAGCAAATGCCATTGCTTTGCCCATGACTTCCCTCCCGTCTGTAAGCAGTCAGGCTTCCCAGTTGTCCCCAATGATGGACTCTCCCTTCTATGTCATTATTGACCTTGCCCAATAGAGCATCCTCCCTTATCTGGTCCCCTACTCCACCTCCAAAGACACCTAACTTGGGCATTACTCTTAGGTAGCCCCTGATGGTTGTTCTTCATTTAGTAGACAAATGATACTAAAAATAAATGCATAATCTTTGGCCCTCAACTCCCAACTTAAAATGCACCTTGGTCCACAGTTAGGAGACCCAGTTCACTCTGGTGGGCCCTGCCTCTCCTGTCCCTGGAATTTTCCCAGTGCCAGACCCACTGACTGTTTTCTGGACACTAGACATTTCCCATTCCAGATAAGGAATTACACCTGCAGCCCACACTGCCCTTCCCTATTAGGCCCACTCCACTTGGATAGAATATATCTCTGAGTAGACCATCCCTGAACTCTGAGGCAGTGAGTGAGCTCACCCAGCCCCCTCCTTGGTTTCTCTCCACCCCTTCCTTCCAGCAGTCTAGGCATTTTATGAGCAGGTGCTGGTTAACCAGTGTGCCTACTTATTTTCTGTCTCTAGATTGGCAGCTCCCTATGAGATGGCAGCATGTTTTATTCCTGGTTGATCAGCAGCTTCTAGTGTAGGGACAGAAACACAGAAGGCACTGGCTGGAGTGCTGTATACCAGAGGCAAAACGAGAGCCTGAGTAGAAGTTTGCTTCTAGGTGATATATTTCAGTTTCAGGTTTACCCAGCTGTGAGGAGAGTTGTAAAAACCCGAATACAGGAAGTACTGCAGCTTGGAGGAGAGAATCAGCCAGTATATTTTTAGTTGGAGGTGTTTGTGAGATTAAGCTGTGCACACCACTTGCTAGTCTCACAGAGTAGGTGGTTTGAATATGCCAGGGCCAGCAAGGTCTCATGTGATGTATCAAATACATAAAAGTTACCTGAAGCTGATCGACATCATATTAATTGTGTCTGGTTTCACTTTCATTCCCTAAGTCCTACCTTAGCAGCAGCCTGCAGGTCCAGGTCTGAAGCAGGCTCCTCATGCTTCTCTAACTGAGCTCCTGCGGCAGAACCCCTGCCTAGCCCCACCTCCCTTTCTCTTCCCCACCTTAACCCTGCATCACAAGCTGGAGGGGGGGAGGGGTGACTTGAGCGAGCATGACTGTAAGCCCTACCTTCTTCGACTCCACCCTCTGCTATCAGCTTGCTAACCAACCTTAACCTAGTCCTGGGCTGTATTGAGCTGTAAATGCCCTAGGGGCAAAGCAGGGCCAGAACAGAGAATTCTTAAGACTCTCCACACCCAGAGGAGTTCTTAAGTCCAGGTAAGCTCATCTCTATAGACTCCTTCCATCTGTGAAAGACCGACAACTGGAGGAGACCTGAGCTACAGTCAGGCCCTCTCAATGTAGGCCACACGCAGAAGGCCCTGAGCCCTTGATAGCACCACTGTTGTGGGCAGGCCCAGAAAGAGGGCCCAGGGAAGGTAGTGGATATGTGAAAGCTAGAGCTGTGGCTGGGGCTGGGGTGGGCTCCTGGGATCCTCAGCAGAAAAATGGTGGAGCTGCAACTGAAGATATGGACTGTTTACACTGAGTGTGGCTGTCACTGGCCTCTGTATCTTACTCCTAACCACTGTAGCCCGTCCCAGGGACTTGTATCTACAACTATTGGGAACAGACATTGATCAGTTTGTGTGTTCTAACAGCTTGGCTTGGATCTGGCTTTGCAACGTCCCATGTGTGCAACCTGAAGTGGCAGCTGGATCTGTACAATGAAGAAGTCATGCTTTATGAGGTCAGAGTGAGAACTGGTTAAGGAGCTTTTGAGGGGAACCTTTGGAAACTGTAAGATAATATCCCGGGGGTCATTATCATAACCATATAAAAACTGAAATGTCCTATGTGAAAACATCCTTGAGTTGAAGCCCTCTGTCTCCCATTGCTAACCGGGGTGGGGGTGGAGGGACCACAGAATTAAGCTGAGGCAGAACCTGGGGTAAAACCTCAGGGAGGAAGGAAGAGCGGCCGTTCACAGCCCAGGCCTCCTATTCTTCCCCTTTCTCTCAGGCCCTGGTGTTGTGGGGAGAAGGCTCATCTGTGGCAGGGTCTTTCTGGAGAGGTGCTCTGGGGTAGTGGCTTTCAAGAAGCAGACACATAGATATGGTTTGGGGGCCCTGGGAGATGCTGGAGCCGGAAGTAGAGGCCCTTGTACTGTGGGCAGGAAGTGTGAGGTACTGAGTTACTTACTCTGAGGGCTAGGGAGCCCTGGGGAGCGGGAGGGGTATGTGTCATGGTAGTGAGGGGAACGGAAGTCGGAAGCTTTAGTCGCCACATTTGCAGGCGGGCAACTACGCAGCAGTAAGTTCCTGGGGAAGGGAGATCGGATCGGATCAGGAGAGCCTGAAGGTGAGCTAGGTGGGCTTACAGGGGGGCGGGGGTGAGGGTGGGGGAATCTGGTTAGGGGACCATAAAATAAAGTTTTATGTGTGCCCTCATGGCCGGGGCTAAGGACGGGTACACCAAACGGAGACAAGTTTCTGGGCTTGATCGCTGCTTAGGTACCTGACATGAGCCTAACCTCACTGGTCCCTTGCTCTCTCTTACCATTCCTCATGCTGTCTATCTTCTGTCTAACTCTCTATCTGACTCTTCTCCAATGTCTGCTTCCCCCTCCTTTCACCAGGACCTCTAGAAATCTGTAAGGTATAAGGTGAAAGGTGAAGGGGCAAGGCAAACCTGCCTGAAGTCCTCAGCTTGCCCTGACTATAGACCCTGAAGACTGGAGTCCCAGGAGGGTGCTGGAGCAGCACTGGGTGTGGCCGCTGCTGAAATGGAGTCAGGGCTTCAGGCCATAAGGTGCTCTGCTCCACACTATACTCAGGTCCCACCCAAAAGACTAGAGTTAGGAGCAGGAGACATCCTTCAACTTGTTTAGTCTTTGAATAAGGTCTCTTTTCGTGATGTATAAGAGGAACCATGTCACTCCCAAAAGTGTCCCTCTATGAGACACTGTAAGGTCTATTGTCCCCCGGAACTGGTCCTCAGTTCCTGCTTTCATATTTCAGGGCCTAAAATTCCATAGTTAGAGTCATTTGCCTACTAAAGGGGCTGAGAAAGTTGACCCAGCAGTACCAGAACTCTTAGACTTAGTCTATCTTGAAAAAAATTGGCTCCAAGTAGGCATCCCCAGTCCTCTAGGATGATGGAGTCTCATATCACCCCCTCTAGCTATCTGTAGATTGGAACCACGGGTGTAGAGATGATTGCCCAAATGCTGGGGTAAGAGGACCAAGGAAGGAGAGGCTTGGCCTGAGCTCTTAAGGATCCTTTGCCTTCCCAGGCCACAGCTGTTCCTGAGCTTTGATTTAGGTCCGCTCCCTCTTCCCACCCCCTGCCACTCTTTGATCTCTTTTTGAGCCTCAGCTGGTTTCATCATGGCCTATGCGGACCCCTTACCCCTGACATTTGCATGAAGGCTCTCTTGGGAGGAGGAGGTAGGGCCTCCCCTAGTCAGTTCTCACAGTGCTCTGGGCCCAAGTTCAGTTAGAGGTACTAGTCATGTCCCTCCATTCCAAGAAACTCCATTTGTTGTGGCTCCTTCCTCTGGGGACACTGCTGCTGCCTGGGCTACACAGGGACAAAACAGCTCACCTCCCGCACCTCTGGAAGGGTCAGGGTTCTTATAGGCTAAAAGGAAGGAAGCAGGCTGCTTGCTGAATCTGGAACCTTAAACTGAAGTGTGTGTAGTGTGTGGGATGTTCCAGACAGAGGGCTGAGGGCTGTTTCCTCTAGCAGGCCAAGAGCTGACAGACAATATGTGGATCTGGATAAGCTGACAAGGAGGTAGGGGTGTGGGGGGGAGTGTAAAAGCATGTGTGTATTGTTTACTTTTGCTTCTCTGTGTAAATAGCAGAACCACAGAATTAGGCTGAGAAGACAAGACAATTTCTTGAGCATCTCCCAAGGACCAGGCCCAGCATCAGCCCTCAGACCAGTTTCCATTGCATAGCAAACCTGCTGAGTGACTTTTCAGTCTAATTTCTTTATTCTACAGCTAAGGGATCAGGTGACATTTCCCTCTGTCATGGGACTAGTCAATTGTAGAGTAAGGATGTGAACATAGTCTGTGAGCCTCTCCATCAGCATTCTTCACTGTCACCCTAATCCAGGCTGTTACCCTTCCTCCCCAGGAATAGCTTGTCTCCATACTCAGTCGCATATTCTTGAGCCAGAATACAAAGCCAAGAGTGAAAAGTAAACCCAGGTGTCCTCTTGCTCCCTCTTCCCTGCAAGATGAAAAACAGTGCTGGGCTAGGGATATTGCTCAGTTGGTAGTCTTTGCCGAGAATGCACAAAGCCCTGGGTTTGATCCCCAACACCATATAAACCAGGCATGTCAGAGCACTTCTGTAGTTCTAGCATTGAGGAGGCAGTGGCATTAGTATCACATATGAGTTCAAGGCTAGCTGAGGTGATACATAAGTAGACCTTGTAGTGAAAAACTAAAAGAAATCCCATCCTTGATGCTCTAGGGTAGGGTAAGAGGGACTGATCTCCTGGTCCCCGTGTCACTCCTCTCCACCAGCTAGATGTACAGCTGAGCCCCTGAAACATTCTCCCTAAAAAGTCCTCCTGGTGAAATTACCTGAAATGAGCTAAAGAGAAAGCTTAGCGGTTAAGAGCTGCTCTTCCAGAGGTCCTGAGTTCAATTCCCAGCAACCACATGGTAGCTCACAACCATCTGTAATGGGATCTGATGCCTTCTTCTGGGTTAATGTGAAGAAAGAGCACATATATATGTTTGTGCTGCTCTCTTTCCTACCTTACTGGTCACTCCTCCCCTTGCATGTTCTAGAACACTAAATCTTTTCCTTGGCTTGCAAAGACACTATGCATCACCTAGAATGTGTCCTTAAACTTCCTGACCATCATAGAACTCTGAGAAAGTGGAGGGCCACTTTGTTTTAGAGGCAACTGAACTTATCTTATGAGACATAGTCTTGCTGAGCCCATTCCTTCCAGTTTTTGTTCAGAACCTGAGATGAGAGATTTCAAAGGAGATCTTGCTGGATTGGTCAGATAGTTCATCAAGTAGAGGGTCTTGCCACCTAGCTCAAAGAAAAGATCTCTATCCCTGGAATCCACTTGGTGAAAGGAGAGAACTGATTTCCCCCAAGTTCTCCTTACACAAACACAAATAAGCTAATCTATGTGAGACATGAGTGGGGGCAATTTGACTGAACTAGGGAGGTGGGAAGAAAGTTCTAGGTGCATGCCTAAGGCATGCATGTGCTCTGCTTTCGTTTCTGGCCTGCTTCTACCTAAGAGATGCCTTTCTTCATCCAGGGGTAAAAAGGCTGGCCTCAGTGCTTATCCAGATGACTGCTAGGGCAGCTATGATGGCCATCAGAAGGACTAAACCCTTCTGATGACCTCCTGAATGGGTGGCCACCCAATCCACCCATTCAGGGAGGAATGCTAAAAATGTAAAAAAAAAAAAAAAAAAGGAGCATGCTGACACGTGGGTGGGAAATGAGAGTGTGTCTAGGGAAACCTTACACCTGGGTTGGGACCCCAGTTCTCTCACCTATTGGCTGAGCTAGAAGACCCTGCAAGCCTCTGCAGACCTTAGCTTTCTTGCTAGAGACAAGAGAGTGCTTTTGTTTGTCTCATTCATGGGGTGCTTGATAAGTGATGAGCTCATGGCTGTACAATTGGATAAGTAGCCCATTTGCAGGGCCTGGATACCATTCTGTACCCTCTCCCATGGCGTTAGGTTGCCAAATAAAATACAGAAGACCCAGTTAAATTTGAATTTTTGATAAATTTGTAGGGTGTTTCAAGCATGCTACAGAGTGCTGGAGTTCTGTTTTGTTTTTCACTCTTTTGAAAACATTATAGGGTGTTAGCCCAGGCCCTTGCACATGATAGACTCCATTATCTATATGTCCAGCTCCCTCTCATGTTCATCCACTAAATTTAGCTACCCCACCATGTATGTGTAACTCCCATATGTCCTGGCCTCCAGGAATTGAAGCTTACCTTTAGGCTCTAGAACCTCAGGGATGTCATAGAGAAACCTGAACATCTCAGATCAAGTCTTGAACTTTTTGATCCATTTGAACTAAAGGATAATGATATGGTTCCAAGAAATTTATGGGTGTGACTAAGGAGAACAAAATCCCCCACCTGAGTCCTGAGAGACTCCATGGCCCAAAAGAAGCAAGAATTCCCCATGCTACTTCAGGCAACAAGAGCCTTCTGAGCAAACACTGAGAGTTGAACACCGAATGTAGAATGCAGTCTGGTTGACTTTAAAAAGAATCTTGGCCCAGTCAAACAGCATACCAACCAGCAGGTTTGAGTTTCCTTAATCCCCATCTCTGCCCCTTTCCTTCAATATCCCTTGGCCTCCTAGAACCTTCTCGTCCTAGGTCTTTCAGATACCAGACCTCAGGGATCTGTTCTCTCCTCTTTGGTCTCTAGAAAATTATAGTTTCTCTCATCCTCCCCTCCCCATCCCACATCTTTGAAAAAACACTGGCTTTCTTCTGGGAAGGCAAACCCAATAAAACCTAATATTCAATAGTGTCCATGATAGCCACAAATATATTCCATTATTGCTGCTTTATGTAATTGCATGCATGCTTGTATGTATGTATATATGCATATATGTATGCATGTCTGTATGTATGTATGTATGCATGCATGTCTGTATGTATCAGTACCTACTTGCAAAGAGACACATGGGACTCCCTCTAGGCTTTGGTGCCTATTCCCATTTCCAAGATCACACATGTCCTGTCAAATGAATTCTGTATTGAGAGTATGTGAATCATCCTGGCTACGTGCTTAGATGAGACTTAGAGGCTGAGACACAGTAAGATGTGATGTATGGGTATCAGGGAATGGGGACAAGAGGAAGAATTACACACAGGAAAAGAGCCAGGTAGGTACAGAGGGATCAGGATTTAGCTGGGAGGAGGAGGGGAGTGTGAAGCTAGTACGTAGATGTCACCCAACCTTGGTGTATACACTGGGAATTACCATTTGTGGAGTGTCTAAGAGTAGGCCAAGTCTGGGGTGACAATGATGGCAGCCTCCCTCTGAGGTGGGGCTCTCCACAAGTGCCTTTTCCGAGTTCTGCTGCTCTAATGATGCCCTTAGATGCTCTAGCTGTTCCTGCTACACCTACTTCTGTCTCTCCATTCTCTAATCCCAAGAAATAGGCCTGATCTGACCCATGCATCCTTTTTGTGCTGAGCCACATTGGAACCCTTCAGTCAACTGATGAGTGTCTTTGGAACAAGTGCCATTCTGATGCCAGTTTGAGGTTGTGAGTTCACAGGGCATGTCTGGCACACCCTTCCCCATAGCATGGCCCACAGGGTAGAAGCCTCTCTTAGTAGATGTCCCAAGTGTGGATTCTGAATGTGTCTAGCACTTTGGACACAGGACTTGAATGAATTATGGTCCCTCTCAAATACACTCACTTTGGGCATTTCCAGGCTAGATGTGGATTTCCAGTTCCCACCTTTGCTTATGCACCTACTAATTCGTGAGATGGGATTGTGAAAGCAGATGCTACCGAGGGCTTCTGCTCAACCATCACTCTGTGGATGATGGGGGACCACCTCAGACCCATGGAATTTCTCAATATTTGCTTGGAAGACAACCTACAACCCTGTCCAGAAGCATATCCAAGTGAAATACATGGCCGTCCAGGCCCTTCTGAACCTTACCAGGAACATACCTGGCCATTTGACCCTCCAGAATCTGCCAGGCCTGATGCTCATCGTGGTAATTCTGGTGTGGAACCCACTCACCTGAGAAACTGCTTGGAACAGGGGGAGGCCAGGCAGGCCCCAGCATCACTGAGGTCACTGGAGGACAACAGCTCTTTGGGGAGTCCACAGCAAAACCAGAGCTCATCCACCCAGGTCGTATTCTGGGCTGGCATCCTGCAGGCCCAGATGTGTGTCCTGGACCTGGAGGAGGAGCTGGAGAAAACAGAGGGACTCAGAGCAGGACTCAGGTGCTGCATCCCACCACCCTCTAAGGACTTCCTTGACGATGTGGGCCTGAGCCCCAGCCAGCCCAAGAAGGATGAAGACTCTGAGGACGACAGCAGTGGGCCTGAGGAGGAGAACCAGACCTGGCCAAGGGAGAAAATTCCAGGCTCCTCCCCAGAGTGGGGTGCTGAGGAGGAGAGCATCTTCTTTGATAACCCCCTCTTCCTGGAGAGCCCTTGCTCAGACACCAGCACTGAAGGAGAATGCTTTTCTTGGGGGTACCCAAATTCCCACCCAGATATGAAGACCTGGCATCAGAGCCCTCAAACTCTGGATTCTCCTCTCCAAGAAGGCACAGGGTTCCGGAAGCAAGGAAACGAACTGGATTTGGGGAGTAATACTGCTGACCATGGTGGGTGTTCCACCCCTCCATTCCCTGTGCCTTCCTATAAGATGCACCCCTGCTTGGCCTTCGGATCCACTGAAGGGGCTCACACAGTACCTCCTGATCAAGAGAATGAGGTAAGTTAGCTGAGGAAGCCAGCTGAGGGACATAGCAGGAAGTGCCTTCCTCAGGAGGCACAGGACACTCTTCAGAAGGTAGAGTTTGGGGTATCTGAGCTAACAGAACAGCAAACTGACCAGTGTGTGTGTAACTGGGGAGAGGGTTCAGTGGGTAAAGTGCTTGCTGTGCCAGCTTGGGGACCTGGGTTTGGGTCCCTGGAACCCATACAAAAGCTGGGTGTGTCAATGTACACCTGAAACTCAACACTTCAGGGAAGAGAGTGGAAATGGGAATCCCAGGATCTCAATGGCCAGGCAGTCAAGCCAAAGTAGCAAGCCCCAGGTTTAGTAGGAGATACTCCATCTGTAAAAAAAATAAGGTGGAGAGCAACAGAAAAGGACATTACCTCTGTCTCTCACATGTTGGATATGCTCAGGTGAGAACAACACACACACACACACACACACACACACACACACACACAGAAAGGGAGAGAGAAGGACAGAGACAGAGACAGAGACATGGACATATACAGGTACACAGATATACATCATACTCTCCTGAACACAGACACACATACATAATTATACACAGAGACATAATTACACACACACATACATATATACTCTCACACATAAAGATTGATTCATATAGACTTCAGAATAATGGGAAATTTTATCAGTACAATAATGTCATTTGGAACTCAGATGCAAGTGAGCCCAGGAATCTCCATGTGACCAGATCCAAGGAGCGAAGACTAGATAGACTGACTCAGAGAACAGGCAGCCTCTCCCTTCATGGTGTTCCAAGACATTCTCGGATCTTCCCTCCTACCTCCTAGGCATCCCCAGATGTCCCAGAGTAACCTAATCTGACCTTTATCACACCAGAGAGCTGTCTATTTTAGGAGTCTTCTCCACTCTTTTGAGAGATGTGAACATCTTGTTTCTTTTAGCTCAGGATCTTTCATTTTCCTGTTGTGCAAGGTCAGTAGATCAGGCCCTTGTCAGGACAAGGGCATAGGAACCTTGATATCAATCAGGGTTTGTCACAAGTTATGTGAGACAGGCAGGGGGACAGTTTTTCCAGAAATTCTCTGCTTTAGAGATAAGGAGAATTCAAAATGACAGAAAGCTGTAACCTTCGAATCTCTCCACTCCCAAAGAACTACCATTCTTTGGAGATGCCTGTCTGAGGACCTCCTTCCAAGGTTCTGGGTCTTTCAAGGGAAGCCTGGGAACTCTGTCCAGGCAGGGCCAACTGAGCAACTTGTGAGAAGGGGAGTAGGAAGGAGCCCGGAATGACTTCGCAGGTCTCTTATTTCAGACTTCTTGTGAAGAGGATCTCTGCCCTGGCTCACCAAAAGCACCCTCTGTAGACCATGAATTGATCCAAGAATCAGATAACTTTGGATTTGACCTTAGACCAGCCACAACACATCCTGTACAGCCTTGGGTAAGTCTCTTCCCCCTGTACCTAACTTCTCAGTCTGTGAAGTACCACGAACCCACAGATTTCCAAGGCTCCTGGACTGTGCTGTTTCTTCCATCTACTGTTCCTCTTCTGAACTGAGGACCCAGACTGTTGTCCGAGGGCTCTGGGAGAAAGGACTCCTAGGTGGGAGGGGCTTCCACTCAGTCTCCACCTAATTCACTTTAGCTCTTTCCACTCTTCCTGTTCACTGCTCTTGTCTCCATGTCTCACAGACACCCCAAAGTCTTTCTGATCTGGCTCAACCCATACTTGAGGACCTGCAGACAGAAGATCTTTCCAGGTCCCAGGAAACTCTTATCTCCCAGAACAGAGGTGAGGCCCAGTGTGGGGATCTGGGAAACTGAGAGGAGAGAGGACTTTGGGATTCAGAGTGGAGAAAGGTCCTTGTTGGGTTCATTGTACTGTGTT
Source organism: Montemys delectorum (assembly GCA_019843815.1). Taxonomy (NCBI): domain Eukaryota; kingdom Metazoa; phylum Chordata; class Mammalia; order Rodentia; family Muridae; genus Montemys; species Montemys delectorum. The sequence goes on from JADRCD010235538.1 coordinate 22,752, forward strand.
GGAGTCGGAGATGCTTAGGAGTAATTCTTCTGTGTCTTCATACATAAAATGAGCTTTCCAATGCTTATAAAATGAAGAGCTATATACAGGACACAGCATTCCCAATGCCTGGGTCTTACTGGCTCAGCAGGTCCTGAGGCTTGAGCTATCTGGGGAACTGGAGTCCAGGACTCTGCCACCAGATAGACAGGGAGAGATCAGTGTCTGCAGCAGGACAGAACATCCTGCCTACTGCCAGGGAAGTGCCTGAGGGAAGGAGGTCTGGAGGCAGCAGGCAGCTGTTTTCCTGTCTCCAGCCCTGAGCATGCTCATTCCTGCTGTTCCTCAGGTGAGAGGGATGCTGGCTGTTTCCAGGAGCCCGTGTTCTGCACCTTGGCCCCCTGGGGGAGCCACGCCTCTTTATTGGAGCCTAACTGCCCAGAATCTGAGGGTAGAGGCTCTGGCCCCGGGCCCAGCCCTGTGTCTTCCCAGGATAGCAGTCCACAGGTTCAGCTCCACAACCCCAAGTGGCCACAGGATGCCTCACACCTTCTTGAGAAGGATAAATCAGAGTTGAGTTCCCTGAAGAAAGAGGAGACAGAGGAGGTCCCAAGCCAGAGGCAGGAGGCAGAGTATGAAGATACATCCAGAAGTGAAAATGCTTCAGCCACCCAGCACCATGTTCACCTGGCTTCTGCAGAAGGGTGAGGCTCAATACAACTGGCTCCTTGGCTTATAGCTGTGCTGTGATACGAATTCCCTGCTTTGGGTAGAGTATGAGAAATGGACATTGAATTTAATGTGCTAATGCTTATCTCAATCCCCATGACCATATTATATGGAATATAATAATATATATTATATGAAATTATATATATATTTATATATAGTTTCAAAAGACTGGAATGTTTAAAAACATAAAGAATAGAGAGTTACAGAGAGTCAAGACTTAAATATACAGAAGCAGCAGCATCAATATCCCCAGCTAGACACGAGGAGAGGAAGACCAGAAGAAGTTTGGGGGACTGGAGACCTGTGAAGCTTGGAAGATTATACGTAGAAGCTAGTGAGATCACTGATTGTTTTTGAACTTGAAGTCAATGGGAGAAATTCACTAAAGTGCCTAGGATCTCTAGGTGCTGCCTGGGATCTCAGCAGGGGGAGACTTGACTGAGACAGGGATACTGTATCTTGGACCCCATAACCAGGAACTGTGGTGACCTCAGAACTGCAGCCATGGGTAGGAATGGGCCCATAAGGAAACTTTCTGAGGTGACTACCTGCCCCAGTATACTACCTCAAGCCTTTCAGCCCTTCTGACTCTCAATGGGGAAAGGGTTTTTCTTCTGGGTGGCTAAATAGGAATCATATTAAAGAGACTAACTGGAGCCAGTTGGAGTCAGACCATGGACCTAATAGTGACAACTACAGGGTGAACCTTGTTCCCATTTTCAGGATCCTTGGATGGTAGCAAGAGAATGTTAGTTGGTGTCACAAATCGAAGAGCCATCTTCTTCATAAATCTGGAAACTTAGTTGCCCAGGAGCTCTCAGAGGCTAGGAAACCACAGAAGACTTAGAATCTGAAAAGGGAGGTTCACTGTACCACAGATAAAAGCAAATCCAACCCCAGGGCGAAGCAATTCACCTAAATTGACAAACCCTTCAGAGAAAATGAAGGGGAAAAACAGGTCTAACTTGGACTTTCCCAGGGTAAATGACACTAGATGTGGTATAATTAAACATTTAATATTATACTTAACAGGATACACAAATTCTGATTTCCTTGGCCTCACTCATTTATACTTGGCTTCTCATATTGAGTACATGAAGTCACTTTTTAAATATAGGTGTATTTACCTATACAGTTCCCCAACAGGCTGGACATAATTTTGACAACAACACTATCAACTGAGTCATTTGTTAAATCAGTTTTTAGGGCTCCCTTTATTGTCGTGTTTAGATCCTCTTCAGCACCTGGTTTTTTTAAATCTCTCCATCCTTAGTGGCTCAGTGAACTCACCCTTCCCCATCACCAGCGCTTTCCCTGGTGATTTCTACAGACTCCTAGTACTGCCTTCATGGACCTCATGAATCCTAGCATTTTGAATTTCACGTCTCAGTGACTGTTGTATTTTTGCTCCATTGAGGGATAAGATGTGGAGGAGGCTTAGGAAACGGAGAGTTACCAGTGGTGGTGCACCGATCTACTGGCCCACCTGTTGATATGAAGGAGACTGTTGGGTGAATTTCAATGATTAGCCATTTCTCAGTGACTGTTTCTCAAGTTAGCCTACCTGACCTATACCTATTCTAGCTGGTAACTTAGGTAATAGATATCTGACATTGGTCGTAAGGTTTCAGGAGAACATGAGTCAGGTAGGGCTGGGATTGGGAATCTTACTTTGAGGAGTTCCTCATAGTACAGCTTGCCTGGGTCACCAGCCAGTCTTATGGCATGAGCTGTTAGGCAGAGGAAGGGATAAATCAGAAACTTCCACTGATTCCCCCAGTTTTGCCATTCCTAAAGCCAGCCTGGCTCCCTGTCCCAAACCTGATCCCCACACCTTTCATCTTATGTGGCTCTAGAACTAAGAGTTGGGTTTGGGACTGAGGTTGGGGAATAGAGGCATATGAGGATAACTGCAGATAAGGGAAATAATCCTACCTGTCCTAGTCAGGGTTTCTAGTCCTGTGATGAAACACCATGACCAAAGCAGCTTGGGGAGGAAAGGGTTGATTGGGCTCACACTTCCACAGCACTGTTCATCACCAAAGGAAGTCAGGACAGGAACTCAAACAGGGCAGGAGCCTGGAGACAGGAGCTGATGCAGAAGCCTCAGGACAGGAACCTGGAGGCAAGAGCTGATGCAGAGGCCACGATAACCAACTTGCTTCCACGGCTTTACTTAGCCTCCTTTCTTGTAGAACGCAGAACCACTAGTCCAAGGATGGCACTACCCAGCCTGGGCTGGGCCTCCCCATCAATCACTAATAAAGAAAATACCTGACAGCTGGATTCTTATGGGGGCATTTTTCTCAGTTAAGGTTCCCTCCTTTCAGATGACTTGCACTATGTTGATGTAAAACTAGCCAGCACATTACCTCATCATGGGTGGCTAGCACGGCACGGAGGTCCTCAAAGGCTCTCCCTGCCACTCCAGATGACATAAGCTTGAGTATCTTTGTGGGTACCTGGAGAAATGTGGCACCAGCTTGGCTCCACTCCTGTGGCTCTTGTTTCTCTAACTCTTCTCTGAGATCTCCTAGTCCTAGCCTAGGCCAGGCCAGGATGGCTTTGAATATGCATCTCCATGCTAAGGACCTGGGTTCAGCTTCTCCAGATCCCAAGAGTCATACCTCTAACCCTGAGCTTTGGCCATTTCTTCCCATGGCCTTGGAGGACACTTGACGTTCATATGCACAAGTGTAAGGACACAAATGGACTTTTCTAGGCTTCCTGAGAGCTCCATGCCCCAAGCTCAATCTCCAGAGGAAGGCTGGAGGCCGTCATCATCTAGAGAGAAGTTGGCTAATAACATCAGAAATGACAAGGGGGCCTGGAACCTAGCCTTGTGCCTCTATCAACTGAATGGTTTTCGGAAGTCTGAAGTGGCTGTCCACCTATACAAGAAGTAAGGGGTTTTTGACTTTCCTTTCCATGGGTATCCTCCACTGGTCATCCACTCTTGCCCTTTCCCTGACCAATATCCCTAGTTTCCCTCCAACCTTATTACTACTTGTCCCCTTATCTCTGTGCTGGCTCCTCCCAATCCCACCTCTCTACCTCATTCTTAGCTAACTCTGCTTATTCTCAGTCTCACTTGAAATACCTCTTCTGTACCCTGACTCCTCCCCTTGACCACCCAGACTCCACTTGGCCTATCACAGATAACACTGAACCAAGCAGCAGGAGCAGGCTAGCCACTGGCTGCTTCCTTGAGACCTGGCACCTAGCCTGGTTATACTTTTCTCTTCTTTGGCTCTTGCTACCCTGGAGCCCCTCTGTACCTACAGCTTAGCCTGGTCCCCAGCACTGTTTTTATTTCCATTGTCCCCTGTAGCAATGACTTCAGCAGGGCTGTAGCCGAGGCCTACTTGTCTTTCTTCCAGTTCGAAGGTCAGAGCCTGGACCGAGCCCTCCGGTAAGGCCTTCTGCACCTCTGAGGAGGCAGGAGTTGGGTGTGTGGGGTGGTTACTAACAGCTGTGGAGCAGTGGTCCCAATTTCATGGAAAACGTGGCTGTGCTCAATCCTGGCCTTCTTGGGCAGTGGTTTCCTCCAGGCCCTGGTGCTCAGTGGAGAGACTCAGGAACGGGAACGAATTCTCTACCAGTTTTCCAAACGCTTCCATTACTGCAATCCTGGAGCCTTCCCCTCAGTAGGTATGGAGGGTAGAGCAGGGCTGGGGCAGGACTTGGGGTTGGCATAGAAACATCATGTGTTTACATAGGATTCTTTGATCAGCAGCTGCTGGGAGTCTATTGGGGCTGTAGAGAAATGAGGGAAGGTGAGTCACCCCTAGTGTAGTCCATATTCCATTGAGCTTTGTACTCTCCTCTCTCTGGGGCAGATTCTGTACACACCCTGACCTGTGCCATCATGCTCCTTAACACTGACCTACATGGACAGGTGAGGAGTGGGAAAGCACCTAAAGAACAGAAGTAGGGGGTCTGGAGAATGGGGGAGGGGTGTGGCATGAGGCAGGAAAAGAGGACAAGAGTCTGGGAATACATGGCAGGGTGGGATGTTCAAACTGTCCCATTTCTCCCTGGCCATAGAACATTGGGAAGAGCATGAGCTGTCAGGAATTTGTAACCAACCTGAATGGCCTGCAGGATGGTGGGAACTTCCCCAAAGAGCTGCTGAAGGTATGGCTTCCTCACAAGGCCCAGCCCCCCCCCCCCCCCCCCCCCCCCCCCCCCGGTCTGTAGCCTAGAACTCTAGTTTCAAGGGGGCAATTAGAGCTTAGACACATCGTGGATGAAGTCTTCATGAGGGCAAGGTTTCCTGTGTGTCTCTGTCTGGTAGTATCAGTGGTATCTTGGGGTTTGTTGTCTGGACAAATTGATACCTTTGGACCTATAGAACCATACACTATACATCTGAAAATGTTTCATTACATTCTCAGGAGGGTTTTACGCTTTTGAAATCTGACACGTGCTACTGTCTTTGTCTTGTCCTATCCTGGGATTGAATGTATGAGACACAAAGTTCCATATATGGAAAATCCTGATCTCAGGGTTGGGAGCTGAATGTTCCTGGTTTGAATTCTAGTCTTCGGCAGCATGTCCCTGGGTCAATTCAAGTTGTTTCTGGAGGAAATAATCACCTCACTATGTCATTATGAAGATGACATGAAAGCTGTCAAGGGCCATGCACTATGTCTGGCTCATACAAGCTTCATAAGCAATTGGACCACTTGGTGATCATCTATTGAGTGCTTCCTATACTCCAAGTACCCTGTCAGGAACACCAGGTGCTCCCAAAGCAAGCAAGATGTATCCATAATAATACATCTGTGACATTACTGCAAAACTCTAACCTACCATCCATTCATTCATTAATCAAATATTTATTGTGGGTGTGTTGTTCAGCCATGCTCTTTGTCAGATACCCCTGGACAGGCAGTATATGGGTGACTCATGCTCTCTCTCAAAAGACTAGTTTAGAATTTACTAGGCTTCTGGAGAGCAGAACTTTGGCTACTTTGCTGTCTTTATGTCTCCAATGTCCAGCACAGGGATGGGTGGGTAGAGAAATGGAGAAATTGATCATGAATGCTTGCCTGTTTGGGAGAAGAACATCTATGATGGTGTAGAAGAAAAGGGTGGTACATATGCCCATAGATGTGTACCAACCACATGAGTGACTAGACTACCTGTTGTTCTGTATGCTTCTGTTCCAGGCCCTCTACTGGTCTATCCGCAGTGAGAAGCTCGAGTGGGCTGTGTAAGTGAGAGCTTCCTTCCCCTTCTTGCCCTTCATCCATGCCACTGAGCCTGTCTACCTACTGTTGCCCACCTGAGAACTGGAAAAATTGAGGGATCCTCTGAGTGGGTGGTGCCTGAAGCAGGGGGCTGGATCAGTTTGGGGGAGAGCAGAGGAACTTGGGCAATGCTAGAGAAGCCAGAACTGGTGAGGGGTAGGTATAGTGCCTCAGGAAGCAGAGGGTACTTGTCCCACCAGCACCTCTACCCTGATTCTCTGCCATCCAGAGATGAAGAAGATGCAGCCAGACCTGAGAAGGACCCGCCCTCTCCCTCAGCTGGCAAGATAAGCAGCCCCTTCCTGCAGATGGCTCAGGACCCCACGATGCCCACCTATAAGCAGGGCATCCTGGCTCGAAAGATGCATCACGATGCTGATGGCAAGAAGAGTAAGTGTCTGCTGCAGGGGACACAGAAGTGTGTAGGGAGAGCTCTACTTGGGGACCCTGTCCTATACTGTGGTAATCAGAAGTTTGAGCAACCTGTGTTTCTTTCTGAGATGGTAACTTAACGCTGTATAAAATAGGTCTGGTTATCTCCAGACCCCAGGACCCCTGTGGTGAGGCAAAGACTAGACAAGCTAGACAAGCACACTAGTGTCTCAGTTGAAGGTGGAAGAGGACTGTGTCGTGTATGGCAGCAGGAGGAGGGGAGGTTTGGGGGAGTTGGTTCTGAGGACTGGCTCCAGGGGCAGGTTCTAGCAAATGATGGCACCTGAATGGAGCCTTATGAGATGAGAGGGTTTGAATTTTGCATTATCTGAGCCTATCCCTTAAAGAGTAAAGAGCATTGCAGAATCCACGTTGCAGAATGTGACATGTGCAAAAGGAATAGCAGGGAAAAAAATCTCCCAGAGTTGACGTTTGTGGCTCATCCCCAGGGCAGCTGCCTGACCAGAGCACTAACTAAGCTAGAACTACAGAGGAAACTCTACGGCAGCTAAATGGGACTCCCAGGAATGACCACAGGAAATAAGGCCTTCCTCTGGCCAAGGACCAGGACATTAGGAAGAAAAAGAAAGGGGGATGGGTGCTCAGGGGCTTCCCCCTGTGCTCCCTGAGTGAGCAAACACATCACGCTTTGTAAGAATGTGGCTGAGTAGAATTATTTGTGCCTAAGTGTATTATGTACTTGGGACTGCAGAGAGCTGGTATGCATGACCATCTGTTTGTAAGCCAGTAGAACATCGGTTTATATGGCAGGAGTTCTCTTTCTCTGGTTTTGTTTCTGTATATGGAGATTTCACCTGTCTATTTTGATTGCACATGTTTGCTTGTGGTGGTGTACTCTATGTGCCCTTGTGTCTCCTTGTGATGGACTGGAGGTGGTGTGAGGGGTATGTGCCAGATTCTTACCTGGGGTGGTGTTGAGTACATCTGGATGTAGTGTCGGCACCCACCTTTTTGTGTCTCCCCTTGGGACAGCGCCATGGGGCAAACGAGGCTGGAAGATGTTTCACACCTTACTGAGAGGGATGGTCCTCTACTTCCTGAAGGTAGGAAGGGAGTCAACAGCAATGGATTACTCACTTCCCAAGGCTGGGGAGAAGAAGGACGAGAAGAAGGACAGAAAAGTTCTTTGTAGATCGGGGATGGGATCGTGGGACAGCACTGAGGCCACGGGGGTGTAAAGCTGATGGGAACAACATCATTCTGGAACCATGCCAATCACTGAAATGCTATTTAGAACTCAGCTAATGGGGTCATCAAGGATAAGTCCAGAACTTTGGGGTAGATGGGCAGCCGAAAACATCTTCACTGAGCCCCTGTGTCTGGTGTCAGGGAGAGAGCCAATGGCTGGATGGAGAGAGTTTAGTAGGACATATGGTGGATGAGCCTGTGGGAGTGCACCACTCACTAGCCAGCCCAGCCACCTACTACACCAAGAGGCCACATGTCTTCCAGCTGCGGACTGCAGATTGGCGTCTCTACCTCTTCCAGGCACCGTGAGTCCCTAGAGCAAGGCTCAATGCTGCCACTCAATGTCTGTGGTCCCAGCCCTGATGGGAGTTACTATCTTGACCAGGAAACCTTAAAATTCTGTTCTGAGAGATGTGCTGGGTGGGGGTAGAAAGGTGCCAGGGAATACAGCAACTCCTCCCGGCCCTTTGGTTAATGCACTACCCTCGTGCTTGTATGTTAACAGAAGATTCTAGAATGCCACCAACGACTGTTTTTGACATTCTACTGCCACCCTGAATTTTCCTCTGTCAGATAAAATTCAGTGCCTCCCTACTTCACCCCCATTAATGTTGGGCTTCTTGGTTTGGGGAGGGAACAGAGTTGTGAGGCAAGGGGAGGGCAGATGATAGAACTGCACTCCTAGGGACACACGACCTCCTTTGCCTGCAGTACTGCCAAAGAAATGGCTTCCTGGATTGCACGAATCAACCTGGCGGCTGCCACACACTCAGCACCTCCCTTTCCAGCTGCAGTGGGCTCCCAGCGCAGATTCGTGAGGCCCATCCTGCCCATGAGCCCGGTGCAGAGCTCCCTGGTACTGCCTCTCCTAACTAGCCAGGGGTGCGGGGAGGGCAGAGGTGGATTCAGGCATCCTAAGCAACAGAGCACTAGGCATGGGGCAGATTGGGGGTGGGGTGAGGGGGAGAGGAGTGTACTCTGCACCCCGTGATCAGATCGGGGTTGGTCGAGTCTGCACAACCTGCATCATTAGTTTGAGAGAGTCAGGGAACAGCGAGGGACTGAAGATTGGGATCAGCTTCTCCTTCACCTTTCTCTTCCAGGAGGAGCAGCATCGATCCCACGAGAACTGCCTGGATGCTGCCTCAGATGACCTGTTGGATTTGCAGAGGAACCTGCCAGAGAGACGGGGCCGCAGCCGAGAGCTGGAGGAGTACCGCTTAAGGAAGGAGTATCTGGAGCACGAGGTGAACAGCTTGCTGTCTTCCGGCCAGACCTCCCGTAGGCTGGGTCCTCTGCCGCCCTCTCCTGGCTGCCTTTGTCTCAGACCCAGGAAGCCTGGCTTAGGGCTTGCAGTGGCAAACACAGAGTGGAGTTTGTGAGCACTAAAGACCCTTTGCCTTTCATCCCAAGAATATTTATAAGATACTTCATCCTCTTAGGAGTGTACTTAGCTTTTCCTACGATGAAAAAACCTATAAACTATACTATCCTTCCTAATACTTCTACCTAATGCTTGTATTACCTGCAAGGAATATCTCAATTTACAATTCTGGGATAGGTACCGAGAGTCTATAATCCTCATTGTATAGATGAGAAAGCTGAAGCATGGTTTGTTTGTCACAGGTATCCTTCATACATGGTCTCAACTGGAGTTGATTTTATTAATTCTAGTCTCTCTACCCCTCCCCTATCCTCCACTTCTGCCATGGCCTTGTATCGGTGCGCACACTCTGAAAGTCTAATGCCAAGTACCAGCCTCAGAGGTATTAAAGGCACTGATGAGGGCAGAGAGCCACCAGGAAGGAAGGCATGGTACAGTGTAGGAATGGAGGGAGTCCCACAGCATCTGGAAGCCAGAGACCAGGAAGGGACATGATCAGTGGGTTTCCTACTCATGCCCACCTGGTCCTTCTGCAACCCGGCTCTCCCTAGCTTTCAGAGTCTCTGATCAGCCCTTTAGATTATTGGTTGTCTTCACCATGATGACTGCCCCACTTCCCAGAGGTCTTTGGGTAAGGTAAGGACCCAGCTTGCCCCTATTACAACCCAGCTGGGCCCTTTGTCCACTGACCAATCCATCCTTTATGAAGCACGTGAAACTAGTCCACACCAAGCTAACTTCCCAGGGTAGGGTCCAGTGGGGTTGTGACCTGGGATGGGCAGATGCTAGTCCTGGTGGTCTTAGGAGTATTACACAGATGAGGGTTGTCAGCATCATGTTCCACAGATACCAGTTGTTCAGAAGTGTGGTTAGACCCCAGGAGGCTCATTCTATAGAGAGGCTTAAGAACTGTTAGGGCATCCCTCTACCACCATGATTTCAAACAGCTGTGAGCTGCCCTTTGGGAGTCGGGACTGTGCTAAAGTGGTATGGTTATTTATGTGTTGCAGAAAACTCGATATGAGACGTATGTGCAGCTTCTGGTGGCCCGCCTACACTTCCCTTTGGGGAACCTGGCTCTGTGGGAAGATCAGCTTGGGAAGGAAGCTGACGGTTCTCAGGAGCCCAGGCAGAGCCTGAAGAAGTCCCACTCAAGCCCATCCCTGCACCAGGATGAGGCTCCCACCACAGCCAAGGTGAAACGCAACATCTCAGAGCGCAGAACCTACCGGAAGATCATTCCCAAGAGGAACCGCAATCAGCTGTGAAGCTGTTGCTCTCTCAGACACTGACCACTGTTCCGGAGTGGGCCTGAGATGCAACCTTATGTGCCAGGATGGTGGTGAAGGATGAGGCATCTCTGCTTCTGTGCTGAAGGATGGGGCTCATTTCCTTGTGTCCCCATCCCCTGGCTCTTTAGAACTGCCTTAATCTTGCCATACTTGCTTCTGTTCCCCATGGTGGTTCCCCCCTTGCCCTAACCCTAACCATTCAAAAGCAAGGTTGGCTCCACTTGTGGAATTTGCCCCATGTGCCCTCTCTCCTCTAAAACACAGGGTCTGGGTTTCTGGGAGGTCACTTGAGGCAGTCTAGCCAGGACTGTTCAACTGGGAACAGTCTTACTTTGGGAATTGGGTGACCTAGCAGGAGATGGTCCCAGAAGCATAGGGCAGGACCTCTTGGAAATTCCTAAACAGCATCTTGTGACCCAGGAAGCAGGGTTATTCTAGCACTGCCCAGCAGAGGACAGCCTTCTAACAGTCCTTGGTAGGTTCAAGGCTCAGGGATGCTGTGGGGTTCCAAGCTTCTGACCTTCTGACTGCTTTATCCTGCAATCAGCCAGTGCCCTTCCCAGAGGGGTACATGAAAAGGCTGCATGCCTATTTGTTAATCAACAGAGCAGAGCTTGTGGCCTGAGCCAGGGTCAATAGGAGTGGGGGCCTCTAGAGCTCTATGGAGAATGCTTGGAACAAGGAGCCTTTGTTCCCTGAGAGTAATGAGCTTAGCTTTTCTAGGCTAGACCACTGTGGAAGGGGAGGGGGAGAAGGTGGTGACAGTTCTTCTTGGGAGTCTGCCTGGCAAGTGGAAGTGGAGATTGAAGAGCTGGGATCTTACTGATTTCTGTAGCCACCCCCATCCCACCTCCACCCTCAGTACCCCTCAAAGCTGCATTCCTGAGGGTTGTCAGGACCTATTTCTCATTCCTGGGACAGCTCCCAGGTCTTTGCTGCCCTGCCTTGGGAAATCCCCTTGTACTTCTTTTTGGTTTCTTCCCTGGTATGTCTGTTCACCAGGGGAGGTTCTGGAGACTCAGGGACTTAGGGCTGTGCCTGTGAGGAGGAGGCTAGCCTGAGGGAGCAGCCACATTGTCTCTGTTCAGTCATGTGTGCAAAGAGGTTTCTGGCCAAATGGGAGCCTCTGCTGCTCACCCTTCAACTGACACGTTGCCTCTCCTGCCTTCCTGCTGGGCCACACATCCTCCCCTCCAATAATGCTTGTAACAACTCTAAGGGCTTAGAGTTTCACAAAGTGGAGCTTGTCCTTAGGGCCAGGGGTCTCTCTGGCCAGGGCCTGGGGCTGGCTCTTGCACCCAATGGGTGTGCAATAAATAGAACCTACCAAAGAAGTGTGTGAGCACACATGTGGGGGGGGGGTGGTCAGTCAGGTAGCCATGGCCACCTGCAGTGTGTCGAGCTGTATCTTCCTTTGGCCCGTTGTGATAGTATGTTTGTGTGTCCTGTGTGTTCATGTGTGTACCCCAACATACAGTTACAAGCTATTTAAGCTCAGAAACATTTTTTTCATCTACTTACTGTGTTTTTCATTTCATGGATGTTATGGGACTCTTTACATGGCCAATACTAGAGGATTTGAAATGAACAAAATGTCCCTGACCTCATGAATTGGGAGTCTTGCCCACTATTTCCCAGCTGTCAGTATAAAGATTCGCATTATCTTTCTGGGAAAGCATTTAATCCTACTCCTGACTCACAACCAGAGATCTAATCTGCAGACCTGTCAGGTGGATATGTATGCATGTTTGAAACATACATATGCTAAACTGAGATTTAGCAGAAGTTAGCAGCCACACAAGAGTCCAACCTGTCTGATTGTATTGAGGAGAAAACTTAGCATGGGTAGATACGACATGGCCAGGGCTGATGCTGGGTGTGACTGAGTTTTTGACCTCATTAAACACTTATCCTAATGTCTAACACCAGAAGAAAAGTTAAAGGACTGTCCACTGTGTGTGACACTTTGTTCATGTAGAACTTCCGTTTCATTTGGATGCCTTTGGAGCAGGAAGACTGGCTGCCTGGCTTCTCCAGGTCAATGATGCCTGGCAGTTCACCCTGGGCATTGTCTACCTGGAGAGTGAGCAGTTAGAGATGTGATTTTGGGGCTGCAGTTCTAACATATGGCCACTGGAGGGCAAGAGAGCACCTTCCAGTCATTGGGCGGGTCAGATGCTTAGCAAAAGAGCCCTGGGTACTGAGAAGGATCTTAGTTTGGGGCTACCTCTGTCTTCAGACTTACAGTGGCCCAAGCCATGGCTCCCACGATTGGACGAACCTATCGCAGGCAAAGGCTTGAGACGCTGGTATCTTTTTACAGAAAAAGAGGAAGCCTTTCTGCATCTTTATAGACAGAGCCAGGAGCTCCCCACAGGCTGCACCTAATTGCCAGGAACAATGAAGGCTGAGCGAGCCCACCCACAATCCCAGGAAAGGGCGGGTCTGCTTCCCACCTGTGTGGGCCTTTGTCTAGGAAGAAGGGGGTACGCAGAGGCTCCTGGTGAGAACTGTAGTTCCTATAAAAGGCTCACGTTGGACTCCAGCCCTTCTTCTACCTAAGGTAATGCAATCCGTGGGTCCTGGGACCACTGTATACAGGTGATACCTGATATAAACCTCTTCCTGGTTTCTTGGGCCTCTGCTCTGGTAGCTCTTCCTGTAACGGGCATTTATTTGTTTTCAGGAACCATGGAAGACTTAAAAATCATTGTGGCCTGCAACCTGGATCCTCTCCTTTTAGGGGCTCAGTGCCTTGTACAACTAGAGACAGGGGACTGTGTGGGAGTTGAAAGCAAGCGGAAAGTCAGAATAAAAGGTCCAAGGGCCAGGAGGGCACAGGTGGACCTTGAATATAGCCAAGAAGTGTGGCTTGTGCAGTGCAGTGTTTAAGCAGAGGATTGCACGGCTTGCTTTCAGAAGGCTAAGCTCATGCCCTCAATCCCAGCACTTAGGAGGCTGATGTAAGAGAATTACCATGAGTTCCAGGCCAGCTATATACTAAGTTTCTGGACTACATAAGTTCCATGCCACCCTGGACTTCATTTGTCTCAAACAAAACAAAACAAAGATGAGATGAATAATTAAGGCCAGTGAGTAGGGCCTAACTGTGGTCCTACTTTTGCACCATTTAGGCATGCCTAAATTATTTCAAAACATTTAAAATATAAAAGAAAGGGGTAATATATAACTTATATAAAAATAAATATTAAAAATATAAATATAAAAAATAAATTAAATAACAATTATAAAATAAATATAAATTTATATATAGATATATAAATAAATTCATAAAAACAAAATATAAAGCCCTACAGTCTCGCAACAGCTTGGTCTGCTCGCTGCACTGCAGGCCAATCTTCCCAATGGCCTGTCTGCAGTTGCTCCCTGACACCTCTGCCTCCAGCTCTCTGGCTGCCTCACCACCTAACTGACTCACCCACTTATCTGTTCTCCTTTCCTCCTCTGAAGAAAGGATGCCACTTGATTTCACAGCTTGATGATGCCATGATTTCAAGGCCAACATGGGCCTCTTGCTCTCCCTCAGTTGGCCCACTTTCTATCCATCCCATTGTCTTCCTGGCAGATGCCTTCCAGTGTCACCAACAGGACGAAAAGAACATCAAAGTCTTCCTTGGACTCTGTGGCTTCCTGGGGCTGACATTCATCATTCCAGCTATCTGATGAAGGCCCAGGATGGCTGGGTCTTACTACCGCTTCTTCTTTGTTGAGTTCCCATTTCTACCTGCCTCTCTTCCGTTCTTCCCTCCCTCCCCAGCCCTCTCTGAAACACCCACTGAAGACGGTTGATGACCTTCAGTAATCGAATGCATTGTCTTCTCAGCCTTCATCCAAACTCACACCCAGAAGCCTTTGACCCCATAGGTCACATGATCTGTGTGGACTCCACTCAAGTCCTACAATCAGGCTGACTCAGGTTGAATCCCAACTGCATGGGTTTAGTTTGGTTTAGTTTTTAGCTGTATGGCCATGGGCCAGTTACTCTGCCTCTTATACTTCTGTTTACTTATCCACAAAATAGGGATAATAACACTACTTACCTCACAGAGGAGGCATGTAAACACCTCAGACAATGCCGGAAGGAAAGCCCGCCAGGCTAACTATTAGCATGAAGCCTCCCTGCATCACCCTAGGAACCTGCACCTTCTCTGAGCTTTGCCTTAAGCCTTGTCTTCAAACAGCCATCTTGTCTGGAGCTAGGCCTCTGCACCTGACTCTCCCTGTGCCCAGAGGTCCCAGGTAGTAAATATTGGCTCAAATACGCTTTAACAGCAACTGGGAGTTCTGTGTCCGTGTTTGGAACACATATGAAGTTTTTCCTCTTATTCTTCTAGGGCTCCTGTATCCCTAGATACAGGTGGGAGCAACCCTCAGGGTACAAGAGGACCTCCATAGATCCTGTTAGTGCAAATGTAATAGATAAAGACTTATCTCCTTCTTGAAAGATTCCATCTCAAATCCATGAACCTGTCTGAGTTGGCAGCCATGGTTCCATACCTGAAGCAGTCGTTTAAACCAATTCCACCTTAGGAAATAGTGTGAGTGAGGCCAGGATCATCCAAAAGCCAGGGTCTGGGACCAGGCAGGAGCTGAGGATGTCTGAACTTTGAAAGGACAAGTTAGGAGGAATACATGATGACACAAAGCCAGTGGCAACCGACATGGAACTCCCACCCCCACCTCGCCCCCACCCCCGCTCCTGTGAAGCTGTCATAGGGTCTCCTATAGTTACTCTGAAATAAAATTATTCCCTTTCTTTATCTTTCCCGTTTTGATACCCAGGGCTCGTTTCCTTTGAGGGCGGGGTAGCACCCTTAGGGCTTCTTCCTTGCATGGTGCTTTTCTATGCCTGTACTGTCCTTCTTTCTGTTCTTTAAACCCAGCTCTCTCCAAAGATGCATGCACCCATAGAGATCCTTGCTGCCTGGGGCCTTCCAAAAGAACTCCAGAGAAGAGTGTCTCAAGACAGCCATTAGCCCAGACTTTTCATCTGAACTTCAGACTTGGAGTTCTGACTCCACGATACGTCTATTTAGTACATCACTTTTGAAGTGTAAAGTACTCTACGCGTGCCACTCATTAACCCCACAATTTAACTTAGTGTCATCTCCCCACAATTTTTCTTTGACTCCCAATGCTAGGAATTATTCTCAGATAATTCTTCCCTTGCTTTGAAACACAATCCCTTGGGACACAGACATATTTTACTCAGTCAGGCTCTTTGCCCCACTGATGTCACTGTTTCCCTCTAGGACCTAATGCAGGGTAGGCAGGGAAGAGATTCCTCCCTCACTGCGAGTCTACAGAACGTGCCTCGAATGGTCCTACCCTTCTCCCTTCCTATATTCATCCAGCATCCTCATCTTAGGTCAGATCTAGCTTCAAACCTTGATTTCATCTGCCAGCATTTCCCTGAAGACCCTGACCTTGTCTGTCTCTTATGTACTCCAAACTCACTGAAAATAATATCCTAGTGGTAAAGCACGGGAGAGAGAGCATTGAGACCTTCTTTGCTCAAGATGTCCCAAATTTCTATACTCCCACTGGGCAGAGCCTGGGAGTATCCATCTTGGCTGTCCCTAATGGATGCTGCCCTAGGCAACCCTGGGGGAAACTGGGCCTGACTTGGCTGCTGTATCTTTGAGGGACCCCTCTACACTTAGTTTTCTTTTATCAAGGGCAATGTGAATCGTTTCCTTTAGAGCCCCAGCTGCTATCAGAATAGTGCTCCTGAGAACCAGCACACTCACTTACAGCCAAGTGTGTTAGAACAGTCATGAAGCCTCAGGGCCTACATCAGGTCTGCTACTACTCAGGATGCACTGTCCTACCCATGGTACATTTTCTATGGTCTCAATGCTTTTTTTCCTAAATATTCATATCTAACTAAATTATTACATGCATTTCCTGTGAATTGTTTCAAATTCTCCTCAGAACAAGGTGAGGAATACATTAATATTTAAAATAAAATAAACAAAGTGCCAGTGTGTGTGTGTGTGTGTGTGTGTGTGTGTGCGTGTGTGTGTGTCTTAGTTTAAAAATTCCTTAAGGGCAGGGGCCATGTCTGTTTATATAGCACCTGGCACAGTGTCAAGTTAAGGCTTGACAAATGAATTTAGATGGAAAAAGAGAAGAAGCAGCAGAGACTCTCTGCCTCAGTCTTCCAAGGTTCTCACATGGACCACAAACTCTCAGGCTGCTTCTGGCCAGCCTGGTTTGGCTCAACAACCTCATCTGTTCCCAAATTTGCCATAACCTACCTGATCCTTGCACATACTGAACTCACCAATGCTACTTTTCATTTGCAGACAAGCCACATCCATGCCTGACTCAGAGCTTTACCCCTAGACAACCCACCTAGCACACTGCCCTGGCATGCTTGCTCAATGTGGCTACACATTTCCTAGGAAACACCACAAGCAGAGGTGTTTGAGAGGCCTTGGTCCTGTGGGGGCCTCCAGCCAGGCAGGGACCTGATAGAGGGAGGGAGAGGATAAGCTGCCTTCAAAACTCCAGATGCAGCAGTTAAAAAGAGGACAGAGGCAATGATCCTTCAAATTGCCACATCTGTATAATCTGCCTTTTATTTTCTGCTTCATGAAGTTTTATTTCCTATTATTTATTCACCTCCCCGCCCTCTCCTCCCCCGCCTCTACTCCTCTTTAGCAGGCGACATGCTCAGATGGGTCCTAAGCCTTGGCCTGGGTCTGGCTACCCCCATCCCACTTAGCCCCTCCTTGGCTGGCTTCTGAGAGAAGGCACCTGCTCCCCTCCTCTAGCTCCTTTGCTCTCTCACCCAGGGCATCTGCAGGCTGTAACTCTCCACATCTTTCTTTGTGTTCAAGCCTTTAAGTAACCTTGTTCCATTCTCCTGTGGAGCCCTGATGAACCACATGAGAGGGGTAGAGGATCATGGGGGTAGTGCTGTCTGTGTTCAAGGCCTGACACTGTCTCTCTCCATCCCCAGGAGTCCTAAACCTCACTGCTAGGTGACGTCTGCACTCTGTGTTCTCCCCACCATGCACACATTTTCTCCCTTGCTGAGTTTGTCAACTCCCATTCCCTACCAGCTCCCTTAATCTCTCGGCATTCTCTCCAGCGAAGTGGGCCTACGGCCAAGGAACATGGGAAACACTGCACCAGTAAAGACATTCGGGAAGGGACATCCATCTGTGGTGTGTTTTGTTTGCACCTCCCATTTTCCTATCCATGTGCAAGAAAAAAGAAGCAAGTCTCAGAGGTGAAAGGCCCAGGAGCCAGTCTTTTCCATGAGCTAAAATCAGGACAAGACCAAAAAAGATGATGAGAATAGGCAGGTGAGAATTTGGGAAAGGACAGTGACATCATTTTATTATTCTGATATGGAAGATCGAGTGGTAGTCCTGTGTGGTAGGCAAGCATTCTTCCACCAAGCTACAACCTTAGCCTGGCATTGACAAGTTGCGTCTTCCTTGCCTGATGACCCCAGTTCCTCTCTAGGTCACAGACAGAGGACAGCTTGCAGGCAGTGCTCCTGGTTGTCAGCTGCAGAAGAAAGCCGGCCTTGCCAGAGGCCGAGAGCAGCCTGAGAGTTTCAACCACGCCCTATTCCATGTGTGTTCTCTTGTGATTTTCATTCCTTTCCTGTTTAGCAATTCCCATTTGTGCAAAATCCCATTTCTAAACACTAAGATTTTTTTTGGGGGGGGAGGTGTATGTGTGATGATTCTTATTCAGCTTATCTTGTTTCTTTCTTATGTTTGCTAAACATATATGGGAATGGCTCCATAGCAGGTGTTTCAAGGAAGACTTCTGAATAAATGGACTGAGAAGTTAAAGAGTGGAAGCAGAACCCTCATGTCTCTACTTGCATTGACCTTGTCAAATCAATGAATCCCAGCTTCTGCCTCATCCCAGCTCCTTTAGAAGTCTGGATGTAGTTACACAAATTGAACCAGAGTCCAAATCTGGGTAGATGGGGCAAAAGAAGCAACCTCAACCAAAGACCACATTCCAAATATGGATATCTAGATATGTTACTGAGAACCAAAAGGGGGAGGCAGGAAAAAGAGTCAAGGCCATCCTAGGCTAACAAGTTCAAGGTCAGAGACTCTGTCTCAAAAATGTTAAAAAAAGAAAAGGAGAAGAAAGAAACAAGAGATGAAAGAAAGAAAGAAAGAAAGAAAGAAAGAAAGAAAGAAAGAAAGAAAGAAAGAAAGAAAGACAGACAGACAGACAGACAGACAGACAGACAGGAAGGAAGGAAGGAAGGAAGGAAGGAAGGAAACAAACACCCAGATATAGAAATACGATGTTCATTTACTTGATAGTCAGGAAAGTATCTGAGAATTTAGAAGAGGCTTCTTACTGAAGAGGATCGGGTGAGACTCCTTCAGAGAGTTCAGAGAGTTCAAGGAGAATTCCAAGTCACAGAGTTCAAAGTCAAGAAACTGAGATACGGCGCCAGCCAGAGGGTACAGAGCCAGCCGTGGCTCTATGCTCCATCCCCGGCTCATATCAATATCCTGTGACCAGGAGAAAGTAGGTAAGGAGTAAGAACCTCTTGAAACAATAGCTAACAGATTCTCATGACACCCAGAAATGATACACAGGACAGACACTGTCCCTCCATCCGGCAGAGGCAAGTCAGGAAAGAAATTGTCTCACTGTCACAGTGAATACCTTTCTGTCCTTCTTACCCTTCCAGAGCTAGAAGATCAGACCTGCACACTCACCTCTCCCGCCCCCACCCCCACCCCCACCCCTGTTCCTTTTCTGGTGTTTCTTTTCTGATCAAACCCTTTCATTTTATAGACGACTTCTTCCCTCTGACAGCAAATGTTCTGGGTTTTCTTACCTCCCCAGGGGCACAAGCGTCAGAAGGACTAATGCTGCCCATAGCTGGGGGCCTCGGCTCTGAACCCCCAGGAATAAAGTTGGGATGAGGGCTGAAAGAGATGGGGCAAAGTCACCTTGGTGGTGGAAAGAGATGGCAGTCTGGGATGAGAGCTTCCTATCTGTGCTCCTAGTGAGACCTGGGGCTGTCCCAGATGTTTGTGATCAGCATCTTGGCCTCTATTGAAAAAGTAAGTAAATAAAAGACAAACCCCAAAATGCTGTATTTCTAAATGAACAACTTTCTCTTTTAAGAACAGTTCCTGGGGGTTTAGTAGCAGGTGGTTGTGGGTGTGGTGTGGACTCTGGCTCTGAAACTAGGAGGTAAGGTGTCTTAGCTGAGAAGGGAATGCCCCAGGGAGGATCTGTAAGGCCGAGGTGGTGGGAAGGGCACCCTTGGCAAGGGAGTCAGGGTCCCTGGACGGGGTGAGAAGAGCCATGGCTGGAGGAGGTGCCCTGCTTGTGAGAGGATGTGCTAGTTGTGGGCGCCCTGGTGTGGGGAAGGAAGACAGTGCCTTAACTGGAGAAGGGTGGCCTGGCTCTGGGGAGACATGGTGGTAGAGAACTGTGGAAGAAAAGGAGGGAGCAGGCGTCTGAAAGAGGGGAGAGGGTGGGAGGGAGGCGTGATGAGGGGGAGGGTGTTGGCTTCCTGCTGTTACTAGTTTGATTTATCCCTAATGAGTTCTCAGCACATGGCTGCTCCTGGCTCACTCCAGGGGCCAGCTCGGCCTCCTGTGGGCAGAGCCCGCCCCAACTTCACAGCAACAGAGGCTGCTCGCTCAGAAAAGAGCCAATTTCCACACTGCACAGTCCGCTTCACTCAAGGGAAATCACATTTCCCTGGGAGAGCCGCAGGCAGCGCTTCACTCCCCAGCCTGGCCCACTGCCACAGGGCACAGATGTGGAGGAGCCACTTCTCCTCCTCCACTGAACCTCCTTCCTGGGGGTCTGAACCCTGCACCTCAAATCTCCCAAAGCTGCTTCATGACCTGGTGGCTCAAGAGGAGAAGGAGGCTGTCCAGGGAAAGCTGCCCAGAGGGAGGGAGATCTGTGCTGCCTGCCTTCTCCCCGGGGAAGACTGGGCACCTGGACTCTGGTTATGAGGAGTGGCTGTTGTGGTGAGGTTAATGGGCAGCATGCTGTGAGTCTGCCCAGAGCCCAGCAACAGGAGCCTGCCATCGATCGAGGTAGTACCCATCCCAGGGGCTGTGTTGCAGAGGACCGCAGAGAGCCAAAGCAATGAGGACAGGATGCCCTAGGGAGGGTTTGCAAAAGGACAGGGCTGTCTGTGGGAATGGATGGAGGAGAGGCCTCCTGGCATTTCCTGAGCCTACACAGGACTGGCAAGTCCTTTTCAAACACGAATCCACACCCTTTAAGATGCCAAGTCCTTCACAAAGAGGAAAAGACTGGCTCAGCATTGGAACTCAGCAGAAGAAACAGAACAGGAAGAGAAAAGTAGGAGAGAGAGAAAAAGAGAAAAGGCAGGAGCCATTGTGGGAAGGAACAGACTTTCCCCAGAATCGCAGAGATGCCTGGGCTCAGAATTACCTCAGAGGGTAATTATGGAGTAGTCAGCACCCCACAGAGGGAACACTTTCTGATTCTAAAGGGAAGGTAGCTGGGAGAACCTGAAGCCAAGGGCAGAAAGGAACCAGAGATCAGCCTGGTGTTACCTTGCCTCTGCAGATTCCATAGTGCCTTCTACTGCCACTTGGGCCTTTTAGCCAGAGCCAAGTTGCTGTTACTGACCCAGTAACCTCGCCATGAAGAGAAAGGCAAATGAGGCCTCTCAGAAGCATGGCCATGCCCACACTCCTACAGCCTTACAACAGAGTGAATATTAGGCCTCTAATCGGGGGTCAGTCATGCTCTCAGCAAATTACATGATGACCTTGTTAAAGCAGCTCTCAGTCTCAGTTTCCCCAAGCGCAACATGGGACCAGGGTTCAGAATGAGAAACAGTAGAGGAAGTGAATGTGCTTTGTATGCAAACAAGAGCAGGCCACGGTGTATGTGGGGGTTACCATAAGTCCTGAGGCTCAAAGAGGTTCCGAGATCAAGGAGGATGGGAAGCAAGGTCCACAACCCCGTCTGACAGGCCCAACCTGTGTGTGGTGAAGCACAGTCATGCCAATGGTAAACTGGTAGACACCCACCGAGATCTTTAGTCCATCCTGTGCCCACTCCCAAGGGTATTACAAGAGTAATTGCATTGTAAACTGAGTGAAGATATATTTGGGGGAAATAAGACATCAGAAAAATGGGGGCACATGGGAATGGGAAAACCTTTATATCTATCACTCCCTCTAAGTTCTTATTTCAGGATTCGTGGACTGTGGTCACTGAGCACTATTCCTTGAGCTTTGAGTATGTGCCTGGAATACAACAGGCCAGTTACTATTTCTTAGTAATGACTTGTGGCAAGAATTCTGGAGAAGTCAAGGAAGGTGGGAAATGGGGGAGATGGGGAGTCCTTATACACAGCCTGGGGAAGATGGGGAGGGGGCTTGCACATAGCCTGGGGAAGATAGGGAGAGGGGGCTTGCACACAGCCTGGGGAAGATAGGGAGAGGGGGCTTGCACACAGCCTAGGGAAGATAGGGAGAGGGGGCTTGCACACAACCCAAGGAAGATAGGTAGAGGGGGCTTG
>JADRCD010235538.1:50515-69147 GCA_019843815.1 Montemys delectorum
GTGTGTGTGTGTGTGTGTGTGTGTGTGTGTGTGTGTGTGTCTTTCTCCCAAGCCTTAGTGTCTTTGCCTATAATATGAGGCAAACTCTTGTCCCTATCTCATGAGACTTTGATGAAGATTAAGTAAGATAGTGAATATTAAATGCTTAGAATCATGTTCTTGATAAAGGCATTATCAATAAATGTTGGTTTCTTTTTATTTTCTCTTGAAACAGATGCAAAAAAATGAATATAAAAATAAAAAAAAATTTAATGGACACTCAACTCAGTCATACAATAAATTTTAAAGCCTGCGCTGGGGCCAGCAGTACTGCTTCATTGTGGAGCAGAAGTCATACGTATATGAGGAATGGAAGCCTGAGTTAGGGGAAGATTAATGAACCCTCTCTGTGTCTAGGTGCTCCATAGCAGCCAGCAAGCTTATGGTGTTTGGGTTAGGGACAGATCCAAACCCAGAACTGGAGGAAAATACATGTCCAAAAGGAAGGCTGAGTATAGGGAAGAAAGGAAAAGTAAGAAATGATTGAACCAAGCATTTACTTAGGACTGGAGAAAATTCTGTGCAGAAGGGCTCCAGGCTTTCCCCCCAAGGCCACAACCCTAAAGAGGAGCCTGAACTGAATGAAACCTGGCTACCATGTTCTCCTCCCAGTGCTTGCCCCTGTAGCCTACAATGGGAACTAAGCCTGTCTACTGTTGGTGTACAGCTGTTTCTCTGCTCTCAGAATTCTCTTGGAGAAGCCAGTTCTGTTTGGGCCATACAGCAAGAGCACTATCTTATGCCCTTACTCTGGCCTCCCAGTGCTGAACACTGCAATCTCTAAAGGACAAGGGAGGACGTTGAGAAATGCAGTGTCTTAGCCTCTCTTTCTGTCACTTGTCCATGCATCCAGTCACCTGAAGTGGAAACTTGTAGTTTCTTTGGAAAGTTAGTTATGCCAAATGATGTTTTTCTGGGGTATACAGGTGAAAGGATGTCCTGCTAAAGCAAACATATGAAAGACTGTTTTCTGGGAGCAGACACAGGTGAAAGGATGTTTTGATACAGCAAATACATAGACAGACTTGTGATGAAGGAGTGTAAATTTGACCACACAGACAGTGGGAGAAGAGCACTGAGCTTTGGTTTGGATTGCTCTGACTAGCTATTCTTCCCTAAAGACTCGTATGTATTGATTCACCTCATACAGCATTGTTGAGCTCAACTTGTGGTAACACTGCCACTGAGAGAAACTCTCCAAAGAACTGCTTGTGAGGTTCCTGTAGCAGTTTGCTGCTTCTGAGGTCTTGCCTCAGACCCGTTGGGGAGGCTGGCAGGTTCTTCAGGATTGAATTCCAGCTGTCTGATGTCTGCTTGCTGACTGTAGCTGCCGATTGGTGCCTGGTGTATACCTGGTATCTGCCTGCCTAGAGGACTGGTGTGCAGCTGCTGAATTGTATTTGGTGTTTGCCATGGGTCTGAACTGCTTCCAGAGAAGATAGAGCTTGCCCCAAAGAACTATTGCTGAACAGGTCCACTTCCCCCATAGCCTAATAACTTTTCTCTTCCATTACATCTGCTGGGTGGTGGACTAGAGGAGTTACTTGTTAAAAGTAGGTTGCAAAAAATGTATGCCTATAGTCACCCACCACTTATTTATTTAATGTACACTGCATGCTTCTTTGCCTCCGTCGCTGGGATGCCAAGACATAAAGACAGCATCTGGATAGATGGTACATACACCTTGCAGTGTGGCATCTGTCTGCCACCAGATCTGTCAACTTGTATATAGCCACAGATAATGAAATGCCACTGTGCCTAGGAAAGGACAGTTCCCTTTGTTCTTATAACAGATGCCACTTGCCTCTTTTTCTGCCTGTGTCTTCACATTCTATTACAATCAGGCCATGATCTGGGTGCTTAGACCTAGTGCCTTAGATCCAAATCTAATGATTCCAAGGATCTCTTCAATAGCAGCAACTCCCAGCCTCTGTCCTTCACTCCCTTTGGGATCTGTGGTATTCAGTCAACCAGACTGTTTTGCAGTGTGCCTGCTTTTTCTACACACTCTCTCCTGGTCCCTTCAAAACTCCAAGCAATGTTTGGACCAGCTTCACATTAAAGCCTCTGAGAGATGAAGCTTGGTATTTAGTTAATCGTCTCCTGCTTTTCCGAGTGTCCACTCACCAACCCCATCCCCACCCCTAGGCTCCCAAGCTCACTCTCCAGACACCCATCCCATGATTTCATCTCTCCTTCTCATCTCTGTAGTCAACTTACTGGCAGGTTTTGTTCTATTTATCACCAAAACATACTGAGTGCTTCTCTTATCCTTCAGGGCCACTTTCCTAGCTAAAGCAACTGTCATTCCTTACAAAAAAAAAAATCAGCAATGGTCCTCTGACTTGTCTCTGTATCTACAATCTATTTCCCCAAGCATCTGAGAAGTGTTCTAAAACCTGTTCCTGCTGCTTCCTGGTCCCCCACAACCCCCTGCTCTGCAGTGCTCCCTCTAGTGCTCACCTTCTTTCCATATACTGTCATGCTAAATTAGCTTTTCCTGCCTCCGGGGCCTTTGCACTTGGTCTTCTTTGGGGCTAGGGATGGTCAGCCTCAGTTTATCACTTGACTGGCCACTTTGAAAATCTCTTCAGAAAGGCTTCCTGTATATTCAATCTGAAATAGTTATCTCCTCTCCCTGTGGCTCCTCACTGCATCACCACATTTTATTACCTTTGCCTACTTATCTTTCTGTGATACCATGCTTACTCATCCATAGACTTGTTTGTCCACTGCTTGTCCATCACCACAAATAGTAAGGCGTGCTTTGTGCATTTCTGCAGGCCCAAAAGATAGCCATTAGTATTTGTTAACTGACGAAGTGATCATACAGTAGGGTTCAAGGTTGGATGGAATGAAGATAATAGAAATATTAATAATAAGAGAATAGATGGGGGATGGCTGGAAAGGAGGTAAGTAAAAGTGTGGATACAGTGGAAGAAGGAAGAGATATGCATGCATGCATGGATGGATGGATGGATGGATGGATGGATGGATGGATGGATGAATGGATGGAAAGACTAGTAGGTAGGAAGATGCATAGATGATATATATAAGGATAGATGAATAAGCAGATGGATGGATGGATAAAACAGAAGATAGTTGGATGGAAAAAGAAAACAAAAGCATAGAAGAAAGCATGGATAAATGTCAGGTTGAATCTAACATCTAATCTGCTGGTTCTGTTTCATAACTGATGTGAAAGCCATTAACTCTTTGTAGGGTCAGGCCACAGCTTGCATCTTTATTTATGGTATGATGGAATACAGTGAGAGAAAGTGGAAAGAGACACAGATGTTAAATCAATAAATGTGTGTTTGAAAAACTTAGTCACTTAATTTCATGCCTGAGCACACCATTTGGTTCTTATAAACCTTGGTTTCCTTGCTATAAAACTTGGGTTCTACTAGCCGCCAAGATGTATTATAAGAACTAAAGAGAAATAAAGTTATATAAGTGGCCAGGTATTCAGAAAATATTCCTTTACAAAACTGACTGAGGGATGTAGCTGACATGCCTTATTTGAAGCCCTTATTATGTGCCTTATATGCACCTTACATGTATGCAGGAGGCGATTAATGAGTTAACTGACTTTAATGGAAAGAATCCCCCATTCAGTCAACTAAGACATCATAGGTGCTGGTAAGAGATAGATATGATGCAATTTTTCCACAAAAGATATTCCTTCAGAAGCTATTTGCATAAGAATGCTCTCAAGAACCAGGTGATTCACTTTAATGGCATTGCAAATCCTGAAACTAACGTGTACAGAGCTTACTGGAAACCCATCCATGGTATGATGAGACCCTTCCCTTTTGCAATTCATTTGTGGTGGGTGTTGTGAGTGAGTGAATGTGTGCTATTGTGAGAGAGCGCTTCCTCACAGCACCCACCCTAAGTGAGGTCTTCCTGGGCACTACCCTATCCCTGCCTTCCAGCTATGTTCCAGGTCACACTCTGGCCCCAGGAACCCCTTGCCCTGAGCCTGCCCCCAAGAATCATTCATAATTAAGAGAATGGTTGTAATTGTGCCTTGTGTTGCTTCCTTCTCCTCTAAGCAGGCAGCAGGGAAAGTGGAGGGCTTGGAAAAGGGAGGTGGGGAGCAGACTGGAGCCTGGGGTTTTGATTGAGAGACCCCATTATCCACACTCAAAAAAATAACCGAATCTTTTCCTTTTTTATCTTGACCAATCTCATTTCACGCTCCACAAGAGGGAGGCAGGGAGGGAGAGAGGGAGCCTGGGCCAGGAGGGAGAGAGGAGTCAGTATTCTGTATTTTCAACGCTGCATTAAGCACATTGCCACAGTAACTGGGCAGCAACAAGTGCCAGCTCAGCAGGTTCCCAGGGAGCACAGCCTCCTCTCCTTGCTCCCTCCCCTCACTCTGCCTAAGAGAACATGGCCCACCTGCTTGTGCACAGGATGCCCAGAGTGGGTGGCTGGCTGGCAAAGATTAACCCCTGCAGGGAGGAAGCAAGCTTGGTGGAATGAGGCCCAGTCTTTAGGGTCAGAGGCAGGAAGATGGTTTGCATTAGGGGGTCACACATGGCCTGAGTTCAGAGTCCTTCCCAAAAGTGTCAGGCCCTTTAACCAGGGCCTGGGTCTGGGCAGTGGTAATGCCCCACTCTCAGTACCCACCCATCCCGGAGCTTTCTGATGTGGCTTCTAAAGATGGGCACTTTCCCAAAGAAACTGTCATTACTCTACCCGTTTGTCCAGACCCTGACATCCTGGGACATCAGTAGCTCATGACTGGCAGACAGACATCAAATGGGTTGTGAAAGACATTCCGAATGAGTGTGAAGGACTGTTCATACTCTGTGGTATCCACAGGGTAGTTAGAACCTGAGCCCCACTCACTGCTGAGTGTGGCATGCAAAGGAAGACATATCTCATCGCCATCATTGTCATCGTCATCACCATGTTCATTAGCACCATCATCACCTTCACCATAATTATCATCACCATCATCATCATTCAAATTCATATTTTAATGGAAGAGGTAAACTGAAATTCATCTTATTTGATTTAAACTCCAAGAGACCAGGGCTTAGGCTCATGCTTATCTCGGTGTGGCCTGCATATTCTTCTATGCACTTTAGAAGGGATGGTAGGGGTGCTTGGGTGTGAGCATAGGTCTGTCTGTGTGGAAGGTCTGGGAAGCAGAATGCTAAGCTAAGAGGAGTCAAGGAGCCAAGATGGTACTGGGGGTTCACTCTAGGTGCTTTTATAAAGGTAACCTATTGAGCCAGTGTCCTCTGGGATGCCTATGAGTGGAACACAGCCCGTCTCTCGACACCTATTGTCTCTCTACTCCTCCAATGCTTCCTTCCCTTTTGCAATGCTTATGCCCAGCCCTCAATCCTTACCTGCCACCATGCCTGCGATAGCAGAAGAGGCATAGCTGCCCTGTCCACTGGTGGGGATGTGGGGTGGGTATCCAGGCAGTGTGGGCCCCACCATCTCTCGCCCTGGTAAAAGACACCAAAGAGTCATTGGTTGGGTATGGGTGGCTCTGTTCTTGCCACCCTGCCCTCCTGAGGTTCAGCACGTCTCTCCTCAGCCATAGTCATTCTCCAGACCTCCTTAGTCTTCTCTCTCATTTTCTCTGGATGGGAGAGGCTCACCAAGCAGGGGCCCAGGTAACTGCAGTCCTTCTCAGTTCCTCATTCCCTAGTAGCTTTATTTTCATGAATATTGTTTTATTGCTCCACAAAAATGTCAAGGTGCTGGGTGCCAGAGGTGGCATCTTCTTAGTCTTTATCTCCCTGCCCAGCGTAGTGCTTGGCACTAGTGGACTAAATATATCACATCTACTCAGCTTTCAAATGGAGAAATCAGGTCTTGTGAAATAAAGGCAGATGGATGATCCATCACTGTCCTTTGAGGATGTGTGGCAGACATTGCTAATCAACCACAGAGGAAGCTCCCACTGCTTGGCCTGGACTTCCAGGTGGATATAATTAATCAGAATAGAAAGGGACATGAAACATGTTGGTTATTCCTGACGTAAAAGAAAACATCACTGAGCAATTGCTAACATTTACACATGGTCATACTATACTTCTTTAAAAATCCACTTCAGTTATGTTTCATCCCTGATCAATCTCTGCTTCTCTGTGACTTGGGTCATGCCTACATCCTAGTGACACCAAGGCATTCCTGTGGAACTTCATCTCATTGGATGTGTCCTTCCTTCACATCAAGGAGTGAAAGCTCTCCTTTTGCAGGACCCCACCTGACCTGCTGATGCTCTCTTCATCCACCCCTACCCAATAACCAGAAGCACTGCTTGCCTCCTCGTTACCCTGTTCTCCGGGTTCAGACTAGAATCTGCATACCCTAGTTTTCTGAGGTCCGTCCATGTGATGTCCACTGACTCAGAATATTTATTAACAATGGCCATTCAACTCTTAAAATGCTCCAATGAGTAATGAATTATTTAGGCAAACTAGTTCTTAGTGACATTTATAGAATTCCATTGGCATCATTGACTGGTAAAGAATGTGTTATGTAGCTGTCCTGAGCTTTGCAGGTGAGCAGAACCCTAGCCACTACCCAACAGATTCCAGTACAAGTTCACAGCCAATGTGGCAACCCAAAGTCTCTCCAGACACCACTGTAGGATGGAAGAAAGGGGATAAAATCACTCCTGGTGGAGAAGCCACTATGTTAAATGATAGGCATTTGGGCCAGATGTTTTCTGTCACCTTTCTGAGGCTGCCTGTGACCTTCTGTCAAACAACTCAGCAGACATATCTTCTCTGTGTCACAGATTGCCCCTTCTTCCCCATGCCCTCTTAGATCCTTCATACCTAAACCTCCTGAAGGGAGGACACACCATGAAACTCTGTAGACTGCCAGCCCCACAGTGACTAATTCTTCCTTACTCTTTCCATGAGGAAAAGTTTTCATTCAAGAAGTACTTTTGAGACGGTTCTAAGGACTAGGCATTTGGGGACATAGGGGAGAAAAGAGGAGAGAGAAGGGGGTGGGGAGTTTAATGGATCTTATACTAAGACAGGCTTTAGGGCCAACCCAGCAAATAACACCTGCACATTCAAGTTTGTTCCTTTCCCCAGAGAGAAGAGGCTAGGAATCAGAGGGCTACAGGTACCCACTCTACTTTTATGATTCTCTATCTGCCCTTAGACCAGCCACTCTGGTCCTAAGCCTGTTACTTTGCATGCAAAGAGGTGGGGGAGGTGTGACCTTAAATACACTAGTCCTACAACTCTGAGGTTATTAACATAATTCAACCTGTTGCCTCATGGTCCAGGTGGACATGGATTAGTTCAATGGACATGCTTTAGAAATGTATCAGTGAAGTTCTTACAGAAAATCATCTTGTCAGAAATAAGCTGTTAGTATTCGTTATTTAAAATAGCTTTAGGATTTTTCGACATCTGAATACCCATCTCAAATTGAGTCTGTCTTTATTGAGTATCTAGCTCTGATTGGTCCTGGACTACACAGGAAGTCTCTGGCATAAGGGAATCAGGAGAACAAAAGAAGGGAGGGAGGCTGGGCAGTGGTGGCACACGCCTTTAATCCCAGCACTTGGGAGGCAGAGGCAGGCAGATTTCTGAGTTCGAGGCCAGCCTGGTCTACAGAGTGAGCTCCAGGACAGCCAGGGCTACACAGAGAAGCCCTGTCTCGAAAAACCAAAAAAAAAAAAAAAAGGGGGGGGGGGGGGGGGGAGATGCTGGTTAAAAAAAAAAAAAAGTGTGGCAGGGATTAGACATATTTAGAATGAGGAATAAACAGCAGACCAAAATAGCCTTGAGTTTCATGTAAAAGAGTCAGCAATGTGACCACTGCTGTCCCCTTGGCCCTCCCTGTGTGAAGCACCTGTCCCAGCTGGACACAGTGAGTGTGAAGGATGATGTGGGGTCTGTGAAGGAAAACACAGTAGAAAGAGATGGGAGAGGGTGGCTGACTCAGGCTTCATGGTTTTGCTTTTCTTCTTTCTTATTTATTAGAGGGAAGGAGAGAGGGAGGGAGAGAGGGAGGGAGAGAGGGAGGGAGTGAGGAAGAGAGAGGGGGAGAAGGAAGAAAGGGAGAGAGAAGAAGAAGAGCTAGAGAGAGAGAGGAAAAGGGAGGGGGAGAGAAAAGGAATGGAAAGGGAGAGGGAGAGAGAGAGAGTTTAACACTGAGACTGAACACTACACCCATGCAAGACTAATTACTTAATTTCTCCAAACTATAGTCTTCCTGTCTGCCACACAAGGACAGAATTCGGAGGAGGCCTAGAACTTAGGTTTGCTTTACTCCCTGGCTGGTTTCTTTGCACACGGTATGGTCGATTTTGAGGCAGGGTCCATGTCTCCCATGGATCACAATTAGTTTTGCTCTCCTGGCACTGGCAGCCTGTGGTCCCCTGCCCTCCTAGTTACCTCCTGTCACCTGAACCCATAGCTTCTTCATGAAGGCTGACTGCTGCCCAGAGTTCCTGGGCACATACCTCAGGTCACAGTTTAACCCATGATTTCTCTGGGTGGGGCCTCACCTCATGAACAATAGCTCTTAAAAAGGAATTCACTGGTCTCTGTCTCTCTATGCAGGAATGTTAATCTTCAGTTCTCTTCAGCTACCTAATTTTCTCTTAGCAAAAATGATTTCTAAATCAATGGCCCAAACAGAGCCCTGAAGACTTCTCCTAATAAAACCTGGCCCTCCTGGAAAGACAAAAAAAAAAAAAAAAAAAACTTTCCAGGACACCACTCTACCTAAACTGTGCCTTCATAGACTGTCTTAACAGCTCCACAAAACTCTTTCACTCCTTTTATTTAAAAAATATGAATTTTCTTATGTATTTTATGTATATGGGAGATTTGTCTGTCTGTGCACCCTCACACCATAAGAAGGAATCAAATTCCATGGGACTAGTTACAGAGTGCTGTGAGCCACCATGCGGGCACTAGGAGTTGAGCTCAGGACCTCTGGAAAAGCTTTTAATTGCTGAGCCACCCTTCCAGCCCCTCTGCTTTAATTTCTTGAGGAATGTAATTTTGTAGTGTGGGGCTGTAGCTCAGTAGTGGAGCACTTATGTGGTTTGGACTTAATGCCAGCATTGGGAAAAAATATCTTTCAGAGTCAAGAACCTTAAACCTTAAACCATGACAGAAATAATGGTGCACATCTTTAATCCCAGCACTCAGCAAGCAGAGGCAAGCAGATCTCTATGAGTTCCGGGCGAGCCTGGTCTATAGTGAGTTCCAGGACATCCTGAGCCACATAATGAGGTCTCAAAACCAAAAACAAACAACAACAAAAAAGAGTGTTGAACAATCTAGGAAACAAGGACAGATGCTGCCAGCCTGAGATGCTACCCTCTGGTCAGACACCTCAAACCCACTCTATTTTAAAGGCTCTTCAACTTATCCCTACTGTCTAATTTGGTCTCTCTGCACTCCAGTAGACTTCCAACAAGAGCCTCTTTTAAAATTGTGGACAGAGGCATCAACATAGGTTGGCTGGCTACAAAGTAGGATTCCCTAGGAAAATCCTGGGCTCCAGAACTCTGAATAAATATTCTAATTAGAGGCAGAGAGAAGGAACAGAAAGACATTAGCTAGAAGAAGGAATCCAGAGGGTGGAGGTGACTTGAGGCTATTTCATTTCACCTCTTTGATGTCTGCCCTCTGTGTAACCCCTTTTCAATGCCTTATCTTGTTCTGATAGCAAGGAGAATTTATGGCAACCCAGAAATCTCCTTGGCAAGACTAAATATATTTTGTACAGAAGAATGGAGGAGGATACTGGGCTCCTTGATGATGAAAGGCTAATGGCAGCCTTCCCATCATCTGAGCTGTAGTCAGCCTTACAATAGCAAGGACAAGGGTGTCCTTGATGTCACTGTCATGGCCAGTGGGTTGGAATCCATAGGGAGTGTGTGTGTGTGTGTGTGTGTGTGTGTGTGTGTGTGTGTAGGAGTGTTCTAAGGGGGACTAGCAGAACTGTAGGTAAATCTCATTTCCCAAGTTCTAATGTTGCCCCTTTCTTGGCTGATCAGAAAAGAAGCTGATGCTCAGAGGCAGTCTTCCTGAGATGACACTCACAGAATCTCAGAGAGAAAGTCTGTGAAGCAGGTAATAGTTTCAGCAGGTGACAGGGGGCTCGTATGCAAAGCCAAACAGGGGAGGGGGCTAGGAAGATCCATGGAGGATTGAGCTGTGTTAACTTCAGAAGAAGATCTCCTGACCCTCCCTTCCACCGTCTCTTCCTACAGCATATCAAAGGAGTGACTGGCTCTCTGCTTCCTTAAGCTTATTCCATTTCTAAAATCCCCCCATCTTACTATGCTCTCTCAACCCCATGAGGGCTCAGCCAAGTGATGAGCATTTAGGTCCAAGCTTGTCCAGGCCTTAGGTGGGGAGTCTCTGAGGACATCTGCACTGGCCCTTAAACCAACTTAAGCATTGACATACGTCTGTCTTGTCCTTATGCTGAAGGTCTTGGCTCTCCAAACTATAGTCTTAACTTGCTTCTTGTTCTTGAATACATGGACACCCCAGATCCAACAAGCCTGGTCACCCTGTGTTCTTTTTAGGGCCCTCTGCTGCTTCTCAGCCTCCCATTCTCACAAGACAGGCAAGTGTGCCCTGTGTGCTCCCACAGCAGACACAAGCCATCTCTTTCCCCCTCCACTCCCCATTCCATCGTCTCTGGCTGACATCACTCTGCTCACAGGTCTGTGTATTTTAAACACTTTGCTCAAAACAAATGACCCATCTCTGCTGACTTCACTCTCTTGAAATTTCAAACTCCAAGCGAACCCCTTTTTCCTTTCTTCAGACCCTTGACCACCACCTCTGCCCTCACACTGCCCATCTCTATGACAAGGTTGCATGGATGTGCAGAAAAGGGAAAATACCAGTTGTCAGACAGAAAATGCTGCCGCTTATAAGAAAGTGTGCCTAGGTTTATGTCCCAGGGCCTTTAGACCTCTGATCCAGTGGGAGGCAAAGTCACACTGCTGAGTTTCTCAAGTCTGTGGGCCTCTGGAGCCAGCACTCCAGCTTCTGCAGCCACTCTGCATCTCTGGTTGGGACATCTGGCATGTCAAAAGCTTCCATTTTAAGGTGCAAGACAAGCCTAGAATATTGGAAATCATCTGGTCCAGATCGCTTAGACTGTCCAACATGCAGAGTCTCCCAGTGTCTTCTGTCTGCTTTAACCTCTCAAGGTGGTGGGGCCAGGGAACAGGAAACAGAGAGACATGCTCTCTGTCACTTACTGTTCATATTCAATGGAGACAGCGCTCTCACACAGGAGACTTCCAATGCTCAACTGGAAACTAATCATTTCCCTTCTTAGTTCTGGGACACCCCCACCCTCATCTCAGGATCTCTGTGTTAATTATCAGTCAGATATCTGAAAACTTTGAAGTGTCTCTGCCTGTCCCCAAACCAAACCTTGACTCCTTCAGACACGGCTCGGGTCCTGACCAGTTGGAACAATATTCTGTTTGGAAGATGCAGTCGGGACTAGACACAGGGGAGGTCAGCCTTGGCTCTGTTCCGGAGGCTGCACTCGTGCTGTTGCCTGTTTCCTTCTCGGGATACAATGGGTTTGCTTGCTTCTGACGTCTCTAACCTTCTTCAGGCATCAAACCTCAAACAAGCACTACACCACCTCCAGCTGTGAAGCTGTGCAGTCACAAGGTTAAAGCAAGGAGAGATACTCCGTGCCCTTTAACGGTGTTGCCACTCTCCTGGGCGTGAAGATAGCCACAGATGGTGACTCAAAATTCCTTTCCAGGAAGTTGGTTCAGAAATTGGCTCAAGAGCCCTTTTCCCTCCACATTTTATCTTTGTTTCTTTTTGAACATATACAAAAGGTTCAGACTTTACAGCACCTGGCTCTCTGTATGGGGTCCCTAGTCTCCCACAGGTTTTTGGAGTGATGTATTCCACTTGCTGGAACCCTCAAAGTGGCTATTTCTGACTCCCGACTTCTCCCATAGGGAGATAACCATGTGCTTGATAAATTGGAGAACAGGGTGATGATGTTTCGCCTAAAGATGAGATTAGCCTCAGATCAGAGGATTTGACCTCCCTCCCACCCCATGACACCTACAGAGCCCCGGGACCTCCCTGTCGTACCTGAGAGGAGGGCCTGGCCCGTGAACTGCCCATAGACGGAGGCAGCATGGGGAAAGGCATTGAAGGGTGGGACCGAGGCACCTGCTGGGCCCCCAGAGCCGACTTGCTGCAGATCCAAAAAGGCGGAGCTAGATAAAGAGGAAGGGGTGGAGCTAGAACTGGAGAGCTCTGGGGTTTCCTGCTTTATGGCGAAGGGTGAATGAGGATCTGCCGGAGGGAGGGAGACAACAAGGAGAGAGGGGTGTGAGATGATGGGGTGGGAACATGCACAAACCAAGCCATGAGATGGGGCGAGGGTATGGGGAGAGGCAGGCCCGGCTGCTGTAGGAGGAGTCTAGGATGGAGAGCCATGGCTGCAGAGTTCCTTGGATGGAATGAGATGTGGGAGCTGCAGGCTCTACCTCCCTGATGTGCCAGTGTAGATGGATGAGAGACTAAAGTCTATGTGTGCTCAGCCTCTCCTTGTTAGGAAGACTAGGGAAATCGAGGGGTGGGGGGGGGGGAGACTGAAGGCACCACCCCTTTGCTCTACTTTGAGGCCCAGTCAGCATAGCCTATTTCTCCTTTCCAGGCCAGTACCCCAAACAGCTTCCTCCTGCCAGCCAGATGCCTCGGCCTTCTCCTGCCCCAAGCCCATGCTGACCCTCACAGTAGAGTCCAGATGGTTCGGGAGCCTCTGGGCATCCTACCTGCCACCACAGGATAGGCCTGGTGAGTCGAGAGGTTGCGTCCCAGAGGTGTATTAGAAGGTGTCAGGGTGGCCTTGCCATCATCCAGGGCACTGTTGAGTAAGGGCAGTGGGTACAGCCCCTAGAGAACAAAGGGAAGTCAACAGGGGTAGAACATGCCTGGCTTCCTACTCACCCTCCTGTCTGTCTCTGCAGTGGAAGATGCTAGTATTCCTAAGAAAAGCTCCGTCTCCTTGTACCTTCCCCTTGCTTTCTCTTAGCCTGTTGAGGCATGCTCTCCCACTCAGAGCCCCAGAACTCTCCCAGGACCTGGCTTAGGGCTCCCCCTTCCAAGTTGCAGAATTCAAGGCCCACTGTTGCCATAGAAATCCAGGTATATGATGGACTGGCCATCAGAGGACTCTGTCCTGACAGGGTGCTGGTCTCCTTCCTAGTTCTTCACATGGGTTAGGCCCCAAACCCAGGACATTGCCCAGGGCTGAAATTGGTTGCAGGAGAGGCTGCTTAGTAAAGTTAGTTACTTTACTAACACTTGATTCCCCTACTTAGGAAATGCAAGTACAAAGCTGAAGAAAGCCACCCCCTCTCCTGTGAGGTGACGCAAGGGTGTAGGCTCTGGTATCCCTACTCTGAGTACAGTGATCACTTCTAACACTTGCAGAGAGCTCCCGATCTGCCCATGCTGCTACCATTCTTATTGAATAACCCACTGATACACCCTGTAAGACTCTGTCAGATTTACATGACCCATGCAAATAGAAACATTTAGTTTCACCTTGAAAGATATATAGGATTCATTTTGTTTCAAAAATTCTATCAAGCACTTGGGGTTTATGTTCAGTACTAGCAGTCATTCCAACTCCTACTGGTGTTCCCTGCTATGAGCATGGTTGTGGCCTAAGGATACTCCTTGAGAAAATAATTTATTAGGCTATAGGCGTGAATTAGTCTAGCCTCCCCTCTCCTCAGCTCTCTGCTGTCCTTCCCCACACATAGGCCATATATTTCACAAAGAACTGTGTGAACTGTTGTACGAGACTGGAATAAAGGACCGGTCCATGCTTATATAACAGCTCCGCTGAAGACAATTGTTTTCAGTAATTTCCATTGAGCTCAGTTCTCCAAGGAGTCACAATGGAGTCACAATGCTTTCTGGTTGCATGCAGGGCACTTTTGGAAGCTGCAGTCCATTCTGGAGGCCACCAGGGCACCATCAGCACGTAGCAGCAATTACTGACTAAATGGCACTCTGGTTCCATTCTTCTGAGGGGGCCTACTTAGCGGCAGGGTAGAGTTGCTCTAGTGAACAAATTGAACAAATACCTAATTTCTAGAGAATGTAAGAAAAGTTTGAAATGCCTTGTGAATGTGTTGACTTGACAACAAAATACATACTAAAAATCAAGTTTTTGTTCTAGACCCAGCCTAAATAAAAAAGTTAGAGAACCAGATGGTGTTATGGTCAGTGTCTTAAACATGCCAATGATGAATGGATTTTTTTTTTTTCTGGGCTTAAACTTGAATTGAGGACAGGAGAGCATAATGATTCAAAACTGAAATCACTTAGGGTTTTGATTCTAAAACAATCTACAGGAGGCTGTAATTTATTTGAACTCTCTGAGCCTTGATTTTTTTCCCTACTTTTAAGAATAGGAGTCCTGCCAGGCAGTGGTGGCGCATGCCTTTAATCCCAGCACTTGGGAGGCAGAGGTGGGTGGATTTCTGAGTTCGAGGCCAGCCTGGTCTACAGAGTGAGTTCCAGGACAGCCAGAACTATACAAAGAAACCCTGTCTCAAAAAAAAAGGAGTCCTAGAATCTACCACACAGGACTGATTAAATATTAACTGTGATTTTAAATAAATTTTTGCTTGACACAGAATGTTTACCAAGCACAGATTTTCAGCTAGAAGTGATAATAGGTGTGTTGTCACTATGGGAAGAGTTAGTAGCTGCCACATTCCTGGTCCATCTTCATAACATTCTCTCTCATTCTGTCGGTCCACATGGTAGTGACTTTAAAATATAGAGAGAGGAAGGGCACACAGATTTCTAACATCGCCTGGGGGTAACCCTGCAGTGAGAAATGACGTCACTCTCACCCTTGTTGATTTTCAATGCTAAGATCATGTATAAATATCTGTTTTATCTTGCCTCCCAAAGACACCAAGTTTCTGTGCCTGGACAGGAGGACATGTTCCTTTTGGGTGGCATAATCAGACACAGTAGGCAGAAGAGCAAGGTTCAGGCTAGGATTCTCTGCTGCTCACAACCCATCCTGATGACTGAATGGGGCAAGGAAAGAATAGCTTGGAGACAGGATACTCCTCTAGGCTGAGGGTTAGAGAAGCTTAATAATTTTCAAGTACTCTGGTTTCATTTAGTTTTTATATAAGAATGTCCTGGGCCACTCCTTTAATCCCAGCACTGAGAGGCAGAGGCAGATGGACCTCTGTGATTTCTAGGCCAGCCAAGTCTGTAAAATGACTTTCAGGACAGCTAAGGTACACACAGAAACCATGTCTGGACCTCCCCTCCTGCACAAAACAAATCCATGGGATCACCATGTCAAAAATAGGCAAAGGTGGAATGATCCATATGAATGAAACTAGGGCTGGCAGCCATAAACTCTGTAACATCTATGTCCAAGTCCTCCCATGCTCCAGGCCCTGAGTTTTCCTCATACAAATTGAAAAGGTAAGCTGTGTGGCCACCAAGTCTCCTATAGTTCTAAAGTCTTCCATCCTAAGATCCTTCGTGCATATCCTCCAGCATGGCACAGGGGCTCTCTCTAACCAAACAAGGTCCTTTAGAGGACTTATGGATGAAGTCAGTAAAGAGCTCTGGGACTCAGCAGATGCCCAGGGTCTCCTCAGTAGGGATTCATTATTCTCTAAGGATAGCTATTATATGCATATTGCATTTTGCATAGAATAAGCTTCCTGCAGGCTCAACACTTGCTTTCTGGAACCATGCTCTGACTATCAGAAGTGTGCCCAGGCCTCTCCCTGGGTCTGCTAATAGCCAGCTTTGTCTATACCATTCACAGTGTCATAGCCAAAGCTGATAAAAATCACTGACGCATATTGCCTACCCAGTTGTGGGGGTTGGCGCAGGACCAGCAGCCCAGCCATTTGCTGGCAATGTTTCAGCTGCTTGTTAGCATCATCATCATTGTCTCCCTCAGGGCTTCAAGGTGTACCTATAGGCTTGCCACAAGCCAAGAGCAGTGATAGGCCGGCCATACCCCAAAGACTTTCCTGGAGTGTTTGACTAGATGGGATGAGAGAGGCAGACACTGGGACTGTTGACAGATCATAGTAAATGTCTCCTACTTAGTAATGTCTCTTAGTAGTTGTTTGCATTTTGGGATATCTGTCAACCTCAGTGTGGGAATGTTCATTGCCCGCTTTCTACAGAAGCCATCCCATTATACCCCATTTCTCCTTTCCGAAGGTCTGCAGAGGGAATCTTCCTGTAGGTTGTAGCTTATCATTCTTGATTTCTCAACTGATTCATTGGTTCATCCATTTAATATACCTTCATTGGAAAGCTATTAAAATACTGGGCTTGGGATAGTCTTCAAAGAGAGAAGGCTTGTCTAGTATGTGTGTGAAGCCCTAGGTTTGATCTCCATCACCACAAAAAGTAATAGTAATTTATTAATAATGAGGTAATAGGTAAGAATAGTAATAAGGTGTCTCAAGAGACCACCCTGCCCTGCCTTTACCTCGCCATTAGATTATTAGGAAACACTGTGAGAAGTCAGTAGAAATCATGTATGAGACGTGAAGGATGACAGGGTCCCAAGGGGTAAATCATAGGTGAGGGGCAGGGAAAAAATCATAGAGAGGGTGACTGACCTGAGTCACAGCCAGCTGGTATTTTTCCAGGCAGAGTAGTGAGAAGAAAGGCATTCTACAAGGAGGGCACATGATGTACAAGGGCAGAGAGGTGTGAATGAGGCTGGTGTGCTTGAGCACATGAGTCACACAGAATCCTAGATTATGCACAGGGCTCGGAGTGGTGTTGAGATCATCATAAGAAGGGTGTGAGCTTTAACTACAATTGTGAGCCCAATTCTATTGTTGGAGAAAGCCACTGACGGCAAAAAGATGGCCCTGAAAACAAAACTAGGCTCAAAGTTCAGACGTGGGTTGTGAAAAGGGGGAAGTATGGAGGCCTATGGTGAGTAAGGCACACATGCATGCTGCTGACTCTGCATCAAATGTGTGCTTGGAGCCCATGGGAGCAATTTAAAGTTGTTGGGGTTTTTTTTTTTTTTAGATTTATTTATTTATTTTATGTATTTATGTACACTATTGCTCTCTTCAGACACACCAGAAGAGGGTATCAGATCCCATTACAGATAGTTGTGAGCCACCATGTGATTGCTGGGAATTGAACTCAGGACCTCTGCAAGAGCAATCAGTGCTCTTAACCGCTGAGCCATCTCTCCAGCCCCTTGAAGTTGTGTTGATGGCTAGAGGACATGCTTTGCTCTGGCGCTCGCCTACCCTGTCTATCTCTTGCACCCCAGCTTCTTACCTGCTCGCCTTTGGTGTGACTGGGGGAGGCATAGGCCTCCGGGTAATGCTGCCGCTCAAACGGGCACTCAAGGGCCTCAAGATGGTGCTGGCTGAAGGTGTCCGTACGAAGGTGTTTTCGAGGACCACTGCTGCTGCTCTGGGAGTCGATGCTTAGCCGACAGCTGTCCTGGTCACCTAGTGACCCCAGGCAGGAAGAAAGCTTTCAGGAGACTCCTCAACCAAGCCACCAGGCCAAAGTGCTCCAAAGCAGAGGAGCAGATGGGCTAAAGAGGTTAGGGCAGAGCAAGCTAAGGGAAAGGAGCCATGCTCCTGCAAAAGGAGTCTCGGAGCCTTACTAAGCCAGGGCCATGGAAGGAAGGGTTTGTCTTCCTATCAAAGCTTGAGCAAAGTACTCTCCTGTGTCTCATGCCACCCACAGGTCCCCTGAGCACTCACTATCATCCATCTTTCTCTTGTTGTCACTGCCAGGCTGAGCAATTCCTAGGAGCCCGTTGATAGAGTAGGTAGAGCCCAAGGAATCCGACTGGGGTGACTCTGGGGGTGTTACAGCTGAGCTGGGGACTGCAAAGGAATAAGGAGAGGGTCAGAAATAGGAGTGATACTCCACATAGCCACTATCATCACCATGGATGCAGAGCAGCAGGCTATGCTGTGGACAAAGGCCCTGGAGAGCTACAGCCCCTCAAGGGCCTACTGGTCGGAAGGCTTCCTAGAATGATGTTTGTCTGACGTGAATCCATTTCACCATGTTCCTGTGAGTATCCCATGAGCATTGAAATAGACTTTGCCTCAGGGTAAAAACTCAGTCCATGTACAGACATATGAGCATTCATATGTTCTTGTGTGGTTGTGTCTGTATGTGGCTGTGTCTATGTCTGTATGACTGTGTAGACTGGGTCTACATTCAAAGGTATGGGGACAGCCAAATTCCTAAACACTCACTCAGTGTGTGTCCTGGGCTCAGAGACTTGGTGGCCACGCAGCTGTCCATAGGAAGGTTGAATGGCTGCTGCACTTTGGTCCGGATGATTCTGTGAGGAAGCAGAGGGATTGTTAGAGAAAGAGGATGAGACAGGAACTGTGGGTGTCCCGAGTCCACTCACCTTCATGACAGCCCACTTAGAGATCTTAAATGTGTCTTCAACTCACTGAATTCACAATCAAGCTGGCCTTACCTCATTCTCATACTAATTGCTCATGTCCCATGTCATGACTAAAAACATGGCTGTCTCAAGACACAAATATAGCT